>JAJEKV010000007.1:10067431-10304376 GCA_021234155.1 Isoetes taiwanensis | reverse complement strand
GAGGATGAATCGCTGGCTCAGCCTCGAGATCGCCAGACGTAGGTATAACCCGCGCTATCGGGCATAACACGGGCTAGGTTGTTCAATCTAACTCGGCATGGGTCGACCACGCCATGGTTTATAGCCTTCCCGAGACGCAAACTCGGCTGTATCAAATTCTTTGAGCCTACCTAAGGTTCATGACTTCTACCGATTTCCAGGCAGTCGTGGAAGCCGCCCTTCCGTGATCACAAGGTTCCATGGGTGAGCTTGTGAGAATACGCGGCCACATCAACACTCTCGTGATCCGGGTATTCGACTCTCTCATTCCACCCTAAATCTACTCAGTGCAAGGTGCCCCATAATGTCATACCTCACACTCCAGTGGAGTGTCGACTCCATACCTACTCTCTACATGACCGGCCATCGCCTTAGCCCATCAGGGAGTCTCGTGGAGCCTTTATGTTCAAAAGACTTTACCCCCATTTCACCACCGTCCTCTTATGGTGCTAAGCCATGCCATAAGATCTACGCACTTGGTCTCTGTACACAGCCGCCATTAATCTTAGAAATGCGGGATCAGCCTAGAGTATACTACTACCATGGCTCAGAGGTTCTACCCTTAATTCCCCATTTCCGTAGCAAGACCGAATCAAATAAAGAGCAACTCACCTTTTACAAATCATGGCTAGTTTCTACAATTAAAACACGAGAACAAACGAAACAAACACAACAAGGCCCACCGTATTTTCTACCCTAGAACTTCAAGCTATAATCCCACCACCCACTGAAGCTGGCTGGATCCTCATGTAATTTGGTGCTTCCATCTTCCTTGACTTGGTGTTTCACCGCTGGCTACGTAAAGGTGTTTGGGTAGGTGGGTGCTCGGGCCCGCCCTCTTTGGACGATTTTGGGAGTCAATTAGGGTAGGTCGTTAATGGCTCAATTTGAATTCCCCATGTCATTAATCATTTAGGCCGTGGCGCTTTTCCCAAAGCATTTAAACATTAATTCCTTAATCTTAGGTTATTATCCTTAATGATTAAATTAGTTAATCCCTTTTGGTCAACCCCTAGGTTACGCATCTATGGTATGCATTTTAATGGTGATGGTCAATATTTTATACTTATACCGTGATAAATACTTTAACGCCACACATTTTCTTCAACACCGGGAGCGTCATGTATGTGAACGTTGCAGAGTTGTCTCTACTACTACTAGATGGAAGCTGCAAGACTCGTCACATCGATATCTTTTAATTTAATTTCAAAGATGCTCTCTAGCCCTGTTCTTCAACATGGCAACTAACCCAAAAGAAACTAGTTTTCAAGACAAGAGGATCTCTTGAATTGCAACCGTAAGAAGGAGCTCGGGTAAGATGAGGGCATTCGGCTCCAAGCAAAACAAAAATGGGTGTGATAAATAGAGAGATGTAAATAATCATTCTAGACAAATGGCCTTCCAATTTTGGATTGACTATGTCTTAGATAATTTAAGTAGCATAAAAATTACATTAGTATTAGCCTTTATCTTTTCTTTTATATCGCTTGGACTTCCATGCCCCTTTGTTGTTTGGGTCCCCATGGCCAATTTGGTCTCCGTACATTAAAACCCCACCGTCTGCGCTATCTATCTATCTATTGCTAGAAAGTGGAGCAATGCCAACCCCATGGTATGCCTACAAGGCTAGCAATAGCAATGAAAGGATTTCAAAGGATGGGTGCGATATAAGGAAATGATTAGAATGCTAGTGGATGCTTTAAATCCCATGCCTCAAGAGAGACTACTATTAAGAATGGGCTAGAATCAACGCGGCACAATAGAATAGAATAGAAACAAAATCAAAAATTTTAGCCCCCACGAAGAATCAATAAGGCCATAGGGACCTATACAATAGGCTAGACAACCTTATCTTTGTAGTAATGATGATAGCAAAAAGTCAATAATAAATCGTACAAAGAAGACCTCATGACAATTGATGACTTAGTTATTAAAAAGACAAACGATAAAACATATGGATTAACTTCAATCGAGATAAAATGGAGAGATGATTTGTATTTCATTAGGGTTTTGCCCACATATTACATCACAATATGAAGGGTACACATTGAGATTTTGCAAAAGCCCTGCATCTAATTTTAGGGGAGGTTAAGGCCCTCTTTCCACAAAAGAGTCACAAAATATGATCACCGTGGTCATTGTTATAAGAAAATCAACGATATAAAAACCGCTAATTTCACTTTCTTCCATCCGCATTTCACTTTACTTTTTATGGTTTGTTTGCACACTTTGCTTGTGACCATTGATCCGAGAATATTCCTTCACTATGCTAAATCAATGACCACATATTTTTTTTTCCAAAAAATTTGATCTCAAGAACTTCCAATGATGCAAACGATAGTAATGAAACACAATGGTGGTGGAAGAACATGATATTATATACATGTTGGAAATAAAAACGCTTGAGACTTCCCAGTTTTCATCTCTAGCTAACTTGAAATGTGGGGTATGGCTCCCCCAGCTATGCCAATAATAAGCTCATCAACCTCAACATCCAACCGCCATACAAGAGATCAAAACTTAAATCCGCACACAATTGTAAGAGCATAAACTGGTAATCGACAATACTCTAAATCCCCTCGCCATCACCTAACACGATTAGCCTAGAGCACTCTCAAATTCTAGACCACACTTTGAAATATCGGAGCATAATTTGTTTGCAAAATGTAAATATTCTAGAGAGAGAAATATTATTATAAGAGAGATTGTATAGAAAAAATCGATTTTATAGCCCACTCCATGGCCTGGCATATATAGGTATTAAATAGACTGATAGGACATGACTCGGATGATGGTATCCTTGGTCCGATCGCCATTACTATGTGCCATGTCATCCTATATGATGACTAGGTCATTGAGGTGGAAGATTGCTCATCTTAACATCTTTTCCCTCAAGCTTCCATACCGGGGCTCTAACCATAATCATCATGCCTCGCTCATGAGTCAGCCATTTTTGACTCAACCAATGTCTACATTCAATCCTTTCTGTTTTCATTTTTTCGCTTATTTTAATCTTCAGTAACATCGCTAAATCATCAAACTCCTTTCTTTCTATACAATTCTTCATCTTCTTGATCCAATGCAATCACCGCCTTACCAATGCTCTTTTCGACAATAGTGCTATAACGAGATGGCCTTTCATACATCCCAAAGAATTCCCAGCCATTCATGGCTGGTCATACATCGCATTGTGCTTAAAGAATTATCAATTTCAAATCAATCTGCCGGTGGTGACTCTTTGTTTGCATTTGCATTTCACCTATGCCGAATGACTTCTCCTTAAAATAGTCATTGCTTCCATACCATCTCGCCATGTAAGATCCTCATGGCATGCAATCTGCCCTCTTGATTCTGACATTTTGCATCCATTTTCCCCAACTTACCGCTATTCTTTCACAACCCGATGCCCCGCTCTAATTGCTATGCTTCAATTCCAAATTTTGCCGTCAGAGGGGTATTGTAAATGCATCGCATCTTGTAACAGTATAATTTGTCGCTAATGTGACCTAATGCCATGCCGGGCATCCAGTAATGCCTGCTTATTAACGGTAGATCATAGAATATTGCTTGGCTTCTCCTGATAATTTATTTTGCCTTGGTTGTTTGATCCAACATCGCCACCAAGCCTTGGTTATTCCATAGATCACGGCAATGCCTACCAGCCATTTTTTCTTCCATCTATTGTATGAACTGAAGTCCTTTTGATCCCTTTAACCCATCAACACCTTCTCCAATTCGCCATGTGCCCTGCTGCTCTTGTCGCCCCTTAGGGTCGCACAAGTTGTGCCCGGCCCAATAAAGGTTCTACTCTTCCGACCAAATTTGTTGTTCCCAATTCTGGTGTTTCCCAAAAAACATGAGAACCATTGTTTTGCATAGTGTGTGCCTCTTCCAATTGCTTTTAGTATTTTCTATCTTCGGTGACACATGCTTTTTAGGCCCATTTTGTTGCTAGTTATCAGTCATATAGTCGAATGCTCATTTGCATGCATTCCAATATTTAATGTCCTTTCCGTGATTGGTGTGTTCCATAATTCCATCGATTTGTAAATCCTAGTTATATTAGGTCCCTTCATTTGCAAATTAATTGCATTCAACATTATCCAGAAAACGTAATTTCATCCAATACCGCCGCACCATTATCTTGAATGAGTGCGTAATATCTCGTGATCCCTCCAAAACAGCATCTATTACTTCACCAATTTCCTTTTTTGCCTTTATTTTGTCTTCTTCTCGCTTAATTCCAATTTACCGCCTTCGTGGATAACAAAAACTTCTTTAAATACAATAAGTGCATCTTCAATTTTCCTCAATTCAAAGGTCAAATTGGCATATCTAGCAAGCATCCGTAGTTTGTCCTTGACCGTGTTTCTAGTCCTTATTATTCCTCCCTTATTACACCATTCGGCATCTTCTCTCGCTAGACCGCCGTACGTGCACTCTTTGAGGAATCTCGAGATGGGTCCTCTCAAGATTTGTCCAACTCCCCGTGGAATCGTTTTTTCCTTTATTCATGTGTCCCCTCTTCGGGACACATGACATTAAAGGTGCCTTCCAAGCACTTCTTTCCATCTCAACCAACTCTTTGCTTTTGGTCGCCATTCTCTGGACGACATTATCTTTTTCTCTTAGGATTTTGCTTAAAATGCTTAAGAGTCCTAATATTGTTTTGAAGTAATATCCCAATGCATACCAGAAGTTACCTCTAGTATCTTCTTAGTTTTTCTTCGCTTTTGCTTTTGCATTTCTCTCAGACACCAGATCTTTGATATGGCTACCTACCGCAACCTCTTCTTCTTAGAGCCCCGAGCTATGATACCACTACTAGAGGATGGGGTTGTTTATGGCGTCGCTTTGGACATATATTAAATGTCCACATCGCGAAAAAATCGCCAGACGCTCCTATGACGCCGCGACAAAAATTTAAATGACATCGCAGATAGAACGCCCCACGCCGCAGCTTTGAACGTTTGGTTAGACGTCGCAATGGTGTTCCTTTTTGTAGCAATAACGCGCTATGCTGTACCGAGCAACGGTCACATCGCGAAATGGACGCCATTGGCGACGCGAGATGTCGAATAAAATCAACGCGGTCATATACTTAAAAAATAAATAGAAAACAAACATTAATATGTGCCATTGGTTTATTAAGACCTTCTAGGTTTGTTAGCCAGAGGTTAGGAGTTCAAGTTGTAGAAAAATTTTGGGCGCATATATGATGTAATGCTTACAATATCAATGACCGCGATGCATTATTTACAACGAAAAAAAATGACATATCATGTACATTTTACAACGCCAACGGCTATTTGCAATGTCGATATACGCGACGCGCCGCTACGCGACGAATCCACGGGCACGCCGCTTTTATGACGCGGTGGGAAACATGATTGACATCGAAATTGTCCATTCGTAGTAGTGTACTACGTAAATATTCTCGAGAGAATATTACTATAAGAGATTGTATAGGAAAACTAATTTTATAGCCCAATCCATGGCTCACATATAGGTATTGAATAGACACTACTATGTTAGGACATGACTCTTGATGATGGTGTCCTTTGGTCCGATCGCCACATCACTATATGCCATGTCATCCTATATGATGACTAGGGTCATCGAGGTGGAAGATTGCCCATCTTAACACAAAAAGAAATCCGGCACCCAATCCCAATTATACCGAACCCTCGACTCTAAAACTCCCACCGCATTCCTACTGAACCAAGCAGGCCGGAGGAATCGAACCTTCACTTAGCACCAACACTTGAAGAATCGACACAAACAAAGCTCGCCTTTTGGCCCCATATTCTCTTCTTCCAAGTTATGGCAAAAAAAAACTCAACTTCACTATGCCAAGCTCCTAATAGACAATACAAATAAAAATATGCAGCTGACTTTTGCCGCAACATAAGCTAGTTCAATGCTTAATCATTAAAAACGGAGCAAAATCCGCTTCAAGAAGACCTAAAATAGCTTCCATGCCGTGGAACCCATAAGAGCAGTGACAAGAAATAAAGCCGCCGCTTTTCCCAACATCCTCAAATAAATAAGCAGCAGTGGAGATCCCAAGATCCCCGCAAAGACAAGACTTGTATAGAGATGGCACAGCGACCATGCCTCGACTCTCTATCAGGTTTTATTTGCGTATCTTTGCAAAAACCGCCAAAAATAAAAATAGAAAGAGCCGATGCCCCATGACCTCTTATCGAGTTTTATTTTATGATCTTTGCAAAAACCGCCAAAAAGAAAGAGTTTGCAGCGACCGTGGCTCCGCACCTTCATCAAATGACATTTGCGATCTTTGCAAAAAGAAAAAAGAAAAAAAAAAAAAAAAAAGAGAGAGAGAGAAAGAACATGCAAAGGTCTCCCAAAAAATAAAAAATAAAAAGAAAATGCAAAAAGAAAAGTTGCTCAAACTCAAAATATATCGTACCTTCCCACAATAAGAAACAAATTGTGGCAAGTTTTGCCCATAGCTCATCCTTGGCCCTTTGTTCTTTGCTTCCCTTTGGCTACCACCTTCTTAGCTAACTGAGGCTTCGGCCCCCAAGAAAGTTCCCGCGCTCTCTAGCCCCTCTCTGTCCTTAAACAAATGTAATGGCTCCACAACCGCCATCTATCATTCTCACATGCTTTTTCTCCACTTCCTTTCAGGCTCGGCCTCGTGATCGTGCACAAGAGAGGTTTTGCTGTCTAATGAACATGCTACCATTACCATGAAAATTCTCATTATCAACAAGTCTAAAGCCTTCCCATAGAGCCCTGCACTCTAGGGCGCCACGCCCCTGCCTGACACCCCCGGCCAGTCTTCTCAGAAACATGACAACAAAGATTCTAAAGGGAAATCAGATACCTGTGGGAGGCCCAGAGGTCTCTACCATCACTACCAGATGCACTAGATGCTCTACAAAGAGGGCAATTTATACACAATAGACACTGCAGATAAGGAAACAAGCAATTCCAGTTTGGAACACCATGTGAGACACTGCAGTCCTAGGCACTACTAGTCTGCTGCAGCCACAACCCATGAGCACCCAGCCCAGGAGGGCGGATGGATGAACCGCAGGCCCTGATGGCCGCGACCAAAATGGGAAAGAACCCTACTTTCCAAAATGCTATTATATCAAACCATTAAAAGAACGGCCCATTCCAAACTCCCTAATCGTCTACAGCAAGCAGACCTTGATGGCGATCGCCATAGCAAGCGATGTAGCGCTTGATACAGCGACCTTGATAGGTGGAAATGGGCGTCTAACTTTGATCAAAGACCAGCTGGGCGCATCAGGGGCTTTTGTATTGCATCTTCTTCTTAAGAAAATGCTTACAAACTCAAATAACCCCAGTTCAAAGGCCACCCATGTCGTCTTTCTCGGCCTTGTAGCCCCTTTTTCGCACTACGCTAGAATTGCAAGGAAGCAGGCAAGTTTTTAACAGGGTTTTACCAGGGTTTTAGCCTTCAGTAGAAAAACTAACTAACGCCCCATCTTGATTAGGGGTGCAATTTGGTAACTCATCGTGAGAAGGGAAATCTCATATTTTTGGACTTGTTCTCCGACTACTACCTGTGGGACAAGAAGTCAACAGTTGCTAGTGGTAAAAGTCTAAGAATTAAGAGCTTTGCTATGAAGCTTTAGCATATGTCTTGATTTCCCAATCTCAGATGCAGGCTCGTCCACGGGGAATCCTCTGTTTTTGGTATATCAAACAATCAGAATGGCCCTAGGCAAATTGAGTATTTCTGAAGCTAGTGTGTGCATAATGGTTGACGATGTATCCCTTTTGGAGGTTGCCTGCCAGGGCTCCCAGTCTGAAGTTTTGGATTTTTTACACTACTGCAGAACGATTTCTATTGGAGGAAAGGTAATGTATATACTCAAACATCCTTTCCAGAAGCAGGCATGATGGCAAAATTGATTTTGTTTTTGTTGGTATTTTTCAGATCAAGAGGAGTTCAATTGTGTTGCTTTTGCACGAGGATATTTATGAAGGAAAAGGCACTATGGTATTGCCAAGAGAGCTTGAATATGCTGCCAGCACGGTGATTGTGGTGGAGCCTCTGAATACTGGATATGCTGCAGACGTTCATGGCCAGGTTGTTATTTCATTATCTCCTTCCAGTTACTTGATTTGGATAAACTTACCTGAAAGCTTAGCAGGAACATAGATTAGAAAGCTGCAAGTATAAAGTATTAAACTTTAAAGTCCTTTGAACAATGGAATTGCCCCTTTGGATCCTTACATATCACATGTCGGTTTCCCACCAAGTCCCTCAAATTGCAGGAAAACTAGTTATGCAACATGCAACTTGAGACTTGGAGAGCTGAGTGCAAATGGTCTGTGTGTGATCTGTGTGATCTAGATGACTGGCTGACACATAGTACTTTATAGATACAGTGAAATTACTTCATAGTTGTAGATGTATGTGCCAGGTAGGGTTTGAACACAATCTGCTGCCTAAGCATTTCTGTCAACAGGATTTCAAAACATAGAGCATGGCAGGTGAAGGATCCTTTCTGGATCGAAAGCTATTGTGAGAACTTTTAAAATAGCTGGTCACATAGCTAAGATGTGCCTGCTGCTTGAGCACTTAATAGGTTACGATATTTTAAGATTACATCATCTTCATAAATATCTAAATCATACTTGCAAAAGACCTCCTTTGTAGAGCCAGAGATTTGAGTTGATATTCAGCTCAAGAAGTTGCCTTCCCAAGGAGACTAGAAACACTTCCCACAATGCGCATGTGCATAATGCATGCCGTGACTGCTCATAGCAAAAATAATTGACTTTAGGTTATCTTTTCTTTTTTCTTTGTTCTAGGTAACACATCAGCAAATTAGATCGCTAAATCCTTTATCAATCTAAGATGATTCTTTGAGAGACGAACATAAAATGCATGGCAAAGGTTGTATACCGATATTCTCTCTGCAGCCAGCTATTGGTTGTCCTCAGTGTTTTTTTTTTTTTTAGGTGACACATCAGCAAATTAGATCGATAGATCCATATGGCAATGTAAAATGGTTCTTTGAGAGACAACATAAAATGTATGGCAAAGGTTGTATACTTATATATTCTCTGCAGCTAACGTGTTTAAAGATCAGTTCTTCATCTCATCTCCTGCACTTCTAATCATGCAGGATTAAAGTGTCTTCCCTTTGGTATACAATTCCAATATTTGCACGTGTCCAATGTAGATTCTTATGATTTTAGACAACCCTATAATCACAGCAATAACAAATTGGCCTATTTGTGATGACCTGTTTACATTGCATGTTTTGTGGTGTAGCCGGTGTAGCCCAATAATATATCCCGCTTTATTTCCATGGTATTGCATTTAGTTCTAATGGATCATGATCAAAGATTATTCAGAGTCAAGCTTGATGAAGCAACTGTATAGCACCACATGATGGATCAGCTCATCAACTCACATAGATGTTACATCTGGGGAATATGCACATGCTAACACAATCTGTTTTTCCTGTATAAGATTCAGATTTCCTTGTATCAATTCTGATGTCCATGTCAGAATGATTTGCTTTCATTCCCCTTTCTTTCTTTCTTCTGAGAAGGTGGTAGTTAGAAAGTTAAACATCTTGCAAAGGGTACTATAGTTTATAACATAGAAAGGGAGGATCACATATGGAAACTTTATGCTGTTTATGCCTAAGATATAGGGCTTACTATTTTGTCTTGCTGACAGATAACAGTGTTATGTCGATCGGCAGAGTTAAGCAAGCCTGTTCAAAGGATGCAATTTAAAGCCGATGGAGAATACTGTCCTTTTCTTTGGCTAGTTAACCGCCTCTAAGGGTGGGTCAAGACGATTCGTAGCAGCAAAAAAGTTTATTCGAGTGCATGAGATAAACGTGCAATACTATGTAGTCAAACATATGGATCAGCAAATGAATTGTTCAGACATATGTGCTAAGTACATTGACAGCAATAAGGTCTGAACCATTTGCCTTGGTGCTAACAACGATAGAAGGTATTCATCATGGCAGAAATGGAAACATTATCAGAATCGCATTACAGTTTAGGTGTTTCCAGGGCTTATATATAAGAAATTGTCTGTCTAAATATTTAGGCATGCTTGTATTCAGTAAGATGCATGAACATGCTGCAGCACAAGTATAATAAACATGTGTACTTTTTTTCAGTTGTTTATATATTTAGCTAAGAATGGATAAGGGGTAAAAGGCTACAATAATAACTGACCAGCGATAAGCCGAGAAACCTAATGTATCTTTTGGTCCCTCACTCATTACCATCTTTATGCTAATATTGTGGTGTTTGGCTGCACCCCCGATTCTCCTCTTATACAGATCACTATGTAAAATATTGAATGTTGGCTAATATTGTGGTGTTTGGTCAGCAGTAACGGTTTCTCCTCTTATACTGATTCACTATGTAAAATATTGAATGTTGGCTAATATTGTGGTGTTTGGTCGTGTACCGGTTTCTCTCTTATATAGATCACTATGGAATGTTGGCTCATTTGTTCCAGTTTTGACCAACATAGTGAAATATTGAATGTTGGCTCAGCTTGTTCCAGTTTGACCAACTCTCTTTTCCTGCTTCTTCCTCGGACACACAAAAATAAGGCAATTACAACCTATAGCATATTGCAAAACAACGGGGGCTACAAGTTCCAGTTTGACCAACTCTCTTTTCCTGCTTCTTCCTCGAACACACAAAAATAAGGCAATTACAACCTATAGCATATTGCAAAACAACAGGATAAAAGAGGCTACAAGTTCCAGAAGGATAAAGCTTATTATCAACTTTCTTGACCTGCAACATGAATCTAACAAGCATAAAATTTAGATCTTGAGGAGGGATATCTTCAAGAAGAAATAGATCCGTCCATTTTCAGATAACTTGCTAGATTGTCACTAGAATTTCCAAAATACTTTTCGTGCCAAACTCCCTCCAAGGTCAAACCTCTTTCTAGCCCATGCACTGACCTTCGAAGATGCATCACGGCCACCATTTTCTCCCTCCCTTAACAGGTCAGTCCTCTTTGTCATTTGCAACATCACTAACATTATACCACTTCTGACTGGACATATAGAAAGGAAGGCTTGTAATATAGAGTCGTCCTCGGATTTGATAGTAGTAGATAGATTAAACGAGTTATCTTGTGCATAAGTGTTCTTCACATCTCTTGAGTAATATCAAGAACGAAGGTCGGGTCATCAGACTCAATATCCTCCATAATACTATAAGAAAAACTTAAACAGACTTTAGAAGCCGACACCAGACCAAAAGCATGATAGAATAGAATAGAATAGAATAGAATATGATTTCATCGTCCACGGAGACTAACTGGCCTATGGGACCCAAGTACAAAGAGAGAGCAAAGAAGCGATACTACTGAATTAAAAACCCCTCGCTGGGTTTTCGTTGGAAAAACCTTAGTAGCAATAAGGATCTTTGACATACCGCACGCTTATATACATAATCACAAGTACACCGAGGTTAATGCCTGGATAGGGGGGCATTACCTCCTGGAGGTGATCCCAACAAGCCTACAGAGGCCGCCCCTCAAGAGCTCATGCGGGCCCGATGGGGGCACAACTAACCGAAAGCATACCGAGCCCCGATATGCTCGTGACGCGGACAGGCCCGGAGGGCGGACTTTCATCCTCAATGGCCTTGCTGATTGGACAGACTGCCCTCACGCTGCCCCCAATCCATCTCCCTCGCCTCAATGCGGGGAGGTGGTGTGCACCGTGGCTAATGGAAGCAATCACCCCATGCTTTTTCATGGGTAGATGGGTGCGCAGTGGTGTGGGCCCCTCGTGAGCATGGGATTAACCTCGGCTGTCCGATAATTTGCCACCTTGACATGTGACAGGTCAGATCCCAAAGCTTGGCCATGAAGCAAGCATCCAAATCGCCTAAGGCAAAGGCCAAGATTCCTTCTGTGGTATGCACCGGGTCCACATCCGTGGTGCCTCACATTCCATCGCGAACCACCGGGCTTGCTTGTCTTTTTCCAAAGAAGCTTTTGAGTCGCCAAGGGCCCATCGCCACCGCCAAAAAGCAAGGTTGGGCAGCCGGGCTTCATCCATAGCCACCACCTTCCGAAGTAAATAATGTGACGCTCCAGTAAGAACCCTCTCAGAATGGAAGGAAGCCCGCTCTCTAGAGCAAGATCCGATATGGGACCGTGGATTTCACTCCCCTTGCAGGGCCAAGAAGGCCTTCTCAGACTGCTTTAGATCGTTCCAAGTGGTGAGGGATATCACCGCCCCCACCACGGGCCCCATAGAGGAGGACCGGTTCAACCAAGGCCCAACAAGTGTGCCTCGGTGACCCCATGCATAGAGCTCGCCTTGTATTTGTTGTTTTGCATTGTATCTGTGGCTTTCCAGCCCCGCAGCGACCTCTCAGAACGTGGATGCATCCTAGTGTGTGGTAGTAGAAAAACTCAATGCCCAAATACTTATAAGATCGAGCCACCTAAACTACACTCGGGCCTCAAAGTGAATGAGGGAAGGCGCGGGTGCCGGGATGATGGGACCAGCAAAGACACCCGCCTTGGCCAAGTTAACTCTCATGCCGCTGAATTGGCGTAAAGTGTCCAAACATCCGGTGGCGTTGCATGTCCTCGTATATGGTGAAAGGGTCAACATCATCGGATATATGAGTTTGCGGATTATGTGGTGCATCAACCGGCGCCTCCCCGTGCTCAAATAGCCATTCTTCTAGCTGGTCAATGTACAAGCCGAAGAAGTGTCGGGATAGAGGGCAGCCCCGGGCGCATCAATGCTACTAACAACGGGCTCCCTCGACAAGCAGGAGACGGCCAGGAGCAAGCCTCAGATAGTGCAGATATAACATTACGCAAAGTCGAATGGGGGTCCCCGGTATCTCAATCTGTCCCAATAACTTATCCCCGAGGCAGCGTGTCAAAGCCTTTGCGCGAAATCCACAAAACAACAAAGACGAGGTTAAAGGCGTTGATTCCGGCTATCCTCTATGAGTGTTTGCAGAGTGAAGATATGGTCAATAGTAGAATGCCGGAGAGCTAAGCCCCGCCTACATGAGAGCCCGCGACTTCTCCATCCTCTGCCCAAAGTGTCGATCATTGCTCAAGAATCCCAAGCCAAACAGCTTGGCAAAGACGAACTCCACCAATAATGGCGATAGTTGGTTGGTCACGTGGAGGTCCCCTGCTTTGTACATGGACACAACTCTCTGGTAGTCCAGTCGCGGGGAAGCCTTCTTGCAATGCCCTGTTGAAGAGTGGCCAGGAGAACCTACACCATTGGGCCGACCCACTTGAGAAGCTCGCTTTTGCATACCATCCAAATCTGCTGCCTTCCGTTTAGCCGAAGGTTGCGCTCCATTATGACATCCCTTTCTGTTAATGACGGTTGCTAGGCATGTCTGCGGAGGGTATGCTGCCTGGCTTCCCATTGGGTCATACAAACCGCTGCAAGTATCTCACCCATTGTTCCTCGGGCAATATTTCACAGGTCGGGGGCTTACTCAAGACCTTTCTCGAGAAGGCCCTAGGGTGGCGATCTAGTAGACCAAACATCACATTCTTTGGTGCTCCGCGAAACACAGCTTTCTTTGGTCTTGAGGAAGGAGCCGGTGATGACGGACGGCTCTGCGCTAATGGTGGGGTCAAAGATTTGGCCGAGCCATCGTTTCGACTCCCGACATTCGGCCATCGAACCGATTGATTGCGGGGAAGGTGGTTGCAGCCCCCGGATCGCCGAGAGGCCTCCCCAAAGCATATGTCCCCGCCTCGGGAAAGGAGCCGGTTCACCGGGCCGCTCCGCCGTTGAAGTGTGGGGAGTCGCAAGATCCGGCAGCTCATGCTCAAGCATCCTCGCATAGACCGGGCCGCGATGATCATAGTCCGTGACGCAACCGCGGTACATGGGGTGTTGGGGAAATGGGTGCCTCTGCTGGCCCGGCCAATCTATCCCAAGAACATGGGCTGATGGTCTGAGTCTACTTCCTCGCCCCACCCGGCCCCGGTTAATCGGGGCAGTGATCAAGTGCGTGGCATTGCGCTCGCCCGGGCTAGCACGTGAATCCACCACACCGTGTGTCCCCGTTCTCCCCTGCACAAGTGAAGGGTACTGGAGGATCCCACCGGTGGCTAGCCCCATTGCAAAGACCAAGTCAAAGATATCGCCGTTAAACAAATCAAGACTTCGGGCCATACCGCGGTCACCTCGGGTCATTATCCGACGCTTGGCCAAACCATCTCTACGGGTCCATTTTGCAACACATCCTCACCTAGAGGTGCTAATTTTGGGATCCGGCCCGCCCCTCAGGCGCCGCATTGAAATCTCCAAGCAACATGACCTTGCCCAAATTGTTCAGACTGGCCAGTATGTCATCATATAGATCGACATAGGGGCTCTACCCCCACATCCGCGCGCGTGGGTAAAAGTTGCTCTCAAAGATGTGGGAAGTAAGTAAGCCGCCACAAAGAGAGGGTCGGCATCATCGCTCGCACTCGCATCTACTGTGTATCTCATTTGCCCGGCCCGCCTCTACGGTGGAGACCGATTGGGCCAAGGTCAGGCCCGTAGTAACACGCAATTCCTCCGTCCTCGCTTTCCCCTGCATTCATTGAAGACTTTAGTAGCTGGTATCCCGGCAAATCGTAGCCTCGTGACCAGCATGTTCCCATGTTTCCATGAGGAAGATAAGGTCCATGTCCATGGCGGCCAGGGAATTGAGATCGTCCCCTTCGCCATGGGAAGCCACGGCAATTCGGATACCACGCTGAGGCACGATCCCTATTTAGTGGCGAGCATCACCACTTCAGTCCGGCGGTAGTGGTAGTCCTAGGGGGGGAGCTAAGATGTGGATGCCCGTGGTCGGCCGGGCCCCTCGAGGGGGACTCGAGGGGGCGGAGTGCTCAGATCCCCGCTTGGCTCACAATTCCTCGCATCCTTTTCCCGGACCAGCCCCGCCGCCCTCCATGTCTGGCGGTCCACGCCTTTGACTTTGGCCGCCACGCTTCTCTTGTTGTGCCGGGGTCAAGTCCCTCTAACGTCTGAGCCGTCCCCTTCAACTTCCTACCGGACGTAGATGGCCACCCGCCTCGCACGCCTCAACCGTGAAGATGACCACCCGGGCGACCGTGGCCCGAATCCATGACGACTTCGCCTTTACAATGGTCACAGGCCGGAACATCATCCGTCCAAGATCTCGCAGTGGCGGAGCTCCCAAGTGAGATGTTCTCTCGACTTCTCCGCTAGGCCCTCGCACTACCACATTGCGACTCGCGATCTCTCTGCTCCCGGAGTTCGGCGGGGGCGCACTGTGTTGGTTGAGGTGGGTGAGGCATAGGCCGGGCCGGGCGCCGGGTGGTGGCGGCCCTGCGTGATCGATGTCCAAGCGGCGGTGTTCTAGGTTGACGCCACAGAGGTTGGTGGGTTCACGCCGGGGTTGGTGTGTTCTTTGTCGTGGGTTTCTATTCTCCCGAGTCCGGAGCTCGGCTCTTCTTGGAGGTTGTCATGTCTTGCCATCTCCCCGCGTGCAATGGCAGAGTTGCTCATGTGCCTCCGGCATGGAGGCCCTTTGTCTTCTTTGCACCCGGTCCACCAAGCTCCCAGTAGCTCCGATCTCAAATAAATCCTTATTCAAGAGATTACGCACTGGCTAGCTTCAAAGCAGCCCCGGACTCCTTGTCTCACAGTGGCGACCTCCTCAACCTCGGCGGGAGGGCCACTGTGGCTCCTCGTGTCCGTGGCCTTAGCCTCCTGCGGCCACCGGCACGGATCGAGGTTACGAAAGTGCGTGTCTCGGGCTTACCGGTTCATCGCCCCCGCGTCCCGGCTTCCATAGGCGCCAACACGGTGTCTACACCCCCTCATATCGCAAAATCCCGCAGATAAGCTGTCTTTCAAATTGTAGCAGCGGATGCTTTCATCCCGCCGGCCGTGACGCCGATCCTCCACTTCGCGGATTCGTCATTTTTCTGGCACCAATCGGCCAGCGCAACATCCGAGATGTTATGTTCTCCACCTGCCGGAGGCCCGCAAGGCCTTTTACGCATATTCCTCAAACCCTGCCTTTGGATCGCGTTCCAAGGTTCGACCGGCGGATTGCACGGTATTGGGCCCGCCAGCGGCTCGGGTCGACCGGGCCTTGGCTCGGGCCTCCCTCTTCATGGAAGACATCTCTCCTCTTTGCAGGCCTCTTCCTTGGTGGCCCCCGGCTTCATGGTCTTCCCGGAGGGCTCTACTGGTGGGGTCAACCAACAGGTGGTTGGTGTTTGGGCCTTCCCAGATGGGTTGGGTTGTGGTGCGAGATAGCTCACCAACCAAGTGTGGGTCCACATGGGGCTGTGGTCCGTGGCCATGGCAGGGTATGACTTGGGCGTGGCGGCAGGTCAAACGTAGTTTAGGTAGGCTATGGCAGGGGCTTATCGGGTCCGGCGGCTAGGCGGTGTTGGCGAGGTCATTACCTGCTAGGCAAGGCCAAGAGGCGCTTAGTTGGGCTATGGCAATGTCGGGTAGATGTTGGAGCCTAGCTCAACATTAATTTGTATGCTCTGACCGACCAAATTAGGGTTGGGAGCAAAGGGGCTGAAAGGGGCAAAAGCGGAAAGTGGCTAATAGACTCACGGATATCTAGGTGTAATGCAGAGCTGCCACCAAAACCCTAGCACACAGCCCGGAAAAGTGCAGATTTGAGCACAGAAACAAAGACAAGCATGCAGGTATCATACACCGTTGGAATGCTCTCTAAACCAGCTTTCCAACAAGCTCAAGCACATGAAAATCTGACACAGGATGTGAGAGATACAGTCCGTCGAAGTGTCTACCGGTTGCCACAGAAACCCTAGTACACAGCCCGGAAAAGTGCCAATTTGAACACAGAAACAAAGCCAAGCATGCAGGTACCATACACCGTTGGAAAGATCTCTGAACCAACTTTCCAACAAGCCCAAGCACATGAAAATCTGACACCGGATGTGAGAGATATGACCGATCAAAATTCTGCCGCAAAAACCCTAAGCCCTAAGCATGAACCCGATACATGTAGTTCCCTCCATTCAAGATGGAGCCGACCCAGTACCTTGATCAAGCAAAGGGGAGTGCCCACAATCAGACATCAGATCAGAGAAGAAGAAATGCCAGAGTAAAGGATATGCAACCTAATTGGATCCTAATTGGGAAGCCATGATCAAACACTCAATACACCTCTCAATGGAAACCTGTGAGAAAAAAGAAAAAAACAAGAAAGATGTTAGAAATGTTACAAAATAATCGAATATTGCAATCTAAATACTCACGATCTTCAAGATCGACGCCTCAAAGCAGTTCCTAATGACTCTGACAACAAAAAGCAAATTAAAACTTGTATGCAAGAACTTTTATCACAAAAGCTCTCAAGAACATACCAAAAACCTCTGTAGACTCGTCAAACTCATACAACAACAGATTACACGTCAACATAAGAGGGAAAACCATTGAGCGCCATCGCAAGAAGTTCGACGATAACACAAAAAAAGGAAGATGACATCGACAACAAACTTTTTATACTTCTACCACATCAGCACACATGCGGCATACGAAATTGCCTGGTGTGTACCTTTACCTCAGGTAATGGCCTCGATCAGGCCATCTCAGGTTATAACTGTCTGGCGGTGGGCCATTATAACCTGCAATGGCTTGCTCTCGGTTATTACCCCCTCCTTAGACAAAGAATTTCAGACAATTTGGATTTATCACTCGGAAATACCCATGAATAAATTATATCATGCAAACGTAGCATGCCATTGATGATAATACAAAAGTATATGAATGTTTAAATTCAATTCATCCTTCCTAAAATATGGGAAAACCTACAAAGCTCTTATTTTCATGGCATGGAAGTAGGAATAAGCATGGAAAGCGGCCTAGGAGTGTTAAATGCCCGTTAATGGGCTAGCAACTCTATGGTTGAGTATTTGGCTTGTCTTTGATTTAATTCCAACCTATCTCATTACTCAACATGGTATCAAAGCTATGGTTCTAAGAGGAGGACGCATAAGCCTAACTCCCATGGCAGTGGGAGTTGCAATTAGGGGAGAGCAAGAAAGTAGTGCACTTTACGACGGTTCTCAATAACATGGAGGCCAATATTCCAATTTGGTTTGATCATAAGTTGATGAACTCAACCTAGTTAGTTTTCTCATAACAAGATTCTTGGGCCATAGTTTTTGTGTATGCATCTCCATTACAACATATAGAATGGAACTAAGAGCGGGTAGTCCTTGCACTTAAATTGCCCTAGGAGATGTCAATTGGTCCCCTAAAATGGCCCTATACATAATGTGGAGAATCAAATATGGCATTATTTTGTTCTAGTTGAGCATTTTCCACAACGATTAACGTTTGGCATGCTTATATCTTAGAAGCCATCCAAATGAAAGAGCCTCTTTTCTGTGCAAATGAAGGCTGAAGAATGCTCTTCCTTTGTGTACATATAATCGTGCAATATTTTAAAGTATGCATTGGTCATAAGAAATGTGGCGAAGTTTACCCTTAATGCTAGAGTTGTTACTGGAACTATCCTGGGTTCATCCACTAGAATTGATCCAACGTACTCGCTGCCACTTAAACCCAGATATCTAACAAGATAAATTTCCATTTCATAAGATACCATCACTTTTGGAATCTTCACTTGATTCTTTA
The DNA here is from genome assembly GCA_021234155.1 of Isoetes taiwanensis. NCBI lineage: Eukaryota > Viridiplantae > Streptophyta > Lycopodiopsida > Isoetales > Isoetaceae > Isoetes > Isoetes taiwanensis. Next base: position 10,285,675 of record JAJEKV010000007.1, on the reverse strand, counting down.
TGACATGGCGGATTTCACAACCAATAGATTTACTGATATGTTGTGGTGATTGCATAAACCTCATAGAATTCAACAGTTTTTATATCAGGCCAGAACTGTATTCTTCAAATCTAGCATAACGGGTCCAACCGTTTCTTTTATTGAAAGTACTTGACAATTTATGATAAGACATGTTGATTTGTATGTTTTTATGTTTCGCTGCTATTCAATGACATTATATGAAGTCGTTAAACTATATTTAGCTCAACAATGATGTTTGAGATTGCGAATTGTTTCTCCTTTACTATAACAAGTTTTGACGTAAGACTTGTGGTCATAAGTTGTCAACTCTAAGAGCCATAGTCTAATAATTTTTTGAAGTGTCTATAAGTTATGTTAATCTCAATTTTCAATAAAGAAGCTTTGATACAAAATCTAAGACAAAAATAGAAATGATTTCAATAAACTCATATATAAGCTCTCTAAGGGCAATAAAAATGATGCACTCTGTACATTCCACTGAGATAGCAATTCATCAACTGCTGGCTTCGCCAATGGTTGCACGTCTCGCGTCCTACATTCCGCAAGTCTCCACTGTCAGAGAGTCCCTTACAAAGACCTGAGGGAATTTGAGCCTTGGATATGGAACTTGAACGCCTACTACAAGGGCTGTGCCTCCCACATGGGGGGCTTTTTCGTCCCAGTGGTAGAGCCACACTGTATAGGGCTTTTGTGGTTTTCTTTTGTGTTTGGATGCTATCCAATATATTGTATTAACCGTCTCATAGGCCAGTTGGCCTCCGTGGACGTTAAAATATACTTCCTTCCTTCCTTCCTTCCTTCCTTATCTTTACATAATAAAGAATTTTATCGACTTAAATATGGTAAATAACCATGTATTCTTATATTTAGAAGTGGTTGCCACTACAGAAAATTGGAGTTTAGTTAAGGTAATAGTACAAATAACTCATCTTTTATGATAGACAATATTTTTTTATGAATGTGACCCTTCTTTGGCAAAATATTGGGAATGTTTTGGAAGGAAATCCTTTTTATTTGTTGTTTTTCATATACTCTTCCAGCAATATACATGTCTAGTCGGGTGTTTTGTTGTCCATGCTTAGTAAACATTTGCTTGACTTTTAGCTATGTGCTTGGGCTCGTATTTTACATGGAATATAAGGATAAAGTAGCAATTTAGTAAGTTATGGGTTTCTAACAATGTAAGGTCAACTGCTGGTTCTTTTTGAGTAATATTATGACTGTGATATATGTGCTGATAGTAATGGAATCATGGCTAAGTTCTGTATAAGATTGTTTAGACTGGTAAATGTGTAGTGTTGTAATTACAACAGAGTTTTGTGTATAATACTGCTCAATGATAACAAACAATATCAGCCCAATAACAAATGTGAATTTCACTTATTGGTTAATAAAGCAGAATGTTTTAGACTAAAAATTGTAGTGGATAATGGTTCACACGTAAAATCACAACATGGTAAAAAAAAACTAAAGTCAGAAGAGATACAAAGTTAGATGAGATGATTCTAGGTGTATATATGGCCTAAGACTAATCCTATGTCCCTGCTTTGAGGACTTCATGAAGTGGTTTAAGAATTGTTAGAATTTGAGCAGAATATATTCTCAATTTAAATGTCTAGCAAGATTAATCATTTACAACTTGTCTTAGAAGCAATAAGGGAGCCAAAGTATGGTCACTAATCCCTTATGCAAGATCAAACATATTACCAGCAAATACTAGCATAAAGTAAACCAGCCCAAACCGTCACTCCTACTTATAAATAATCATCCTCACTCATAAGCAATTATATATAACTGTAGATCCGGCGGTTCAGGGAATAGATAAACTTTCCAATCCAGGTCTCATCTATAATTTCAAATATCCCACAAACGTATAAAAAAAACCCCTGAACCATTGAAAAACCTAACTAGGTTTCCACGCATATATTTTTCCACGCCAGATTTTATACCTATGAAAAGTATATAAGCGCCGCCATGAATACTGACTTTAAAATCGATTCGAAGCCAAACGCAGGCAAATACCACTTTTCAATTTATGTGCTTTTTACTTGCATTCACTGCCACTGCTTCTCATGAATGCTCATATGACTCATAACCTACTGCCACTGCTTCTCATAGGCTAGAGCTTGCAGAATTATTAGATGAATTTCCATCATTCCTCCTTCAGCTCATAAGTCTGCAAGTCTGGTACTTCTGCTATCTTTAACTTGGCCTTTAATTCCCAGAATTTGTTTGCAGGAAGAGCCTTTGTAAAAATATCTGCAATTTGTTTGTTAGTATCCACATACATCATTTGAATTAATTTTCTTTCAGCTAATTCCCTTATAAAATGGATACTTAGCTCTATGTGCTTGGTCCTGTCATGCTGCACAGGGTTCTTCACTATGGCTATAAAACTTTGGCTATCTGTCCATATTATTGTAGGGCTTACTTGTTCACAATTTAGCTCAAGCAACAACCTTCTAAGCCAAACTATTTCTTTAGCAACAAGTGATGATGCAAAGATATTCCCCGCTCTGCAGAGCTCGTTGCTACTGTTGCTTGTTTCCTGCACCTCCATGTAATCACACCACCACCCAGAAAAATAGCATAACCTGAGGTGGATCTTCTAGAAGATAGGTCACCTCCCCAATCTGCATCACTATAGCAAGACATTGTAAGATCTGTTGAATCATAACATATTCCTTGGTTTTGAGTACCCTTTAGATATTTGAGTACACGTTTGGCTGCCTCCCAATGTTCCCTAGTGGCATCATGATTCCTTCTGCTCATAATGTTTACAGCATAAGAAATATCTGGTCGAGTGCAATTAGCTAAATAGAGGAGACATCCAACCAAAGCTCTGTAAGGTATATTTTCCATCTTTATAATATCATCATCTGTAGATTGCTGAATGCCAGTCAATCTATGTCCTGGAGTCATGGGAATTTTTGCAGCTTTGGCCTCAACCAAGTTAAACCTCTTAAGCATATTCTCTATATGCTTACTTTGATGTAGTTTGAGCCCTTTTTTTCTTTGTTTCTGACCACCTCGATTCCTAAGAATTTTCTTAGCTCTCCCAAATCTGTCATTTGAAACCTAGACTTTAGGATGTCCTTGCATTTTTTTAGAACATTCAGTGAGGATGCCACCATAATGCAGTCATCTACATAGAGGGGTATAATGCAATATTCCTTATTCTGCTCAAATCTATAAAGATTACCATCATTGTGCAGCTTGTTAAATCCTTGTTCTTGCAAAAATTGATTCATGCAAAGATACCATTCCCTTGGAGACTGTTTCAATCCATACACAGCTTTGTTTAGCTTCCAAATCATATTCTTGCCTTGTTCATACCCTGGAGGTTGCTTTAAGAATGCTTCCTCTTCTAGAGTTGCATTTAAAAATGCTGTTTTAACATCCATACGATGTATTTCTAATTGCATAGCATTAGCCATGGCCAATAATATCCTGATGCTTGTCAATTTTACTATAGGTGAATATGTTTCATCATAATCTCTCCCCTTTTTCTGTGTAATCCCTTGAGCTACTAATCTAGCTTTGTATTTTTTTTGTACCATCTGGGTTTAGTTTAATTTTGAATAGCCATTTGCTACCAATAATATTCTGCTTGCCATCTGACTTCACAAGTTCATATGTCTTAGTTTCTTCAAATGAGTTGAGTTCTTCATTCATGGCTGCTGTCCATTTATCCTTGTCAATGCTTTCTTGGACGTCTGCATAGCTTTGAGGTATTATTTCATCTTCCAAGATAGCCATAATATATTCATGCTCAATGGTCTTAGCCTCAATTCTTCTCCTTCTTCCCATTTTATTTCTTCCATAAGCTTGATTACCAAGTCCAGCCTCTTCTATAAGTTTTTCTGCCTGTGTTTTCCTTTTCCTTTTTTCAGGATAATCATTTCCAGATTCAGCACTAGTTTGTCTTGATTCGTGGGTATTCTCACAAGCAGATTTCTCCTGCTCATTCTTCTCATCTGGTTTCTCTAAATCATCATAATCTTCTTCTTCAAATTCAAACTTAGGAATTTCTTCAGGCTTATCAGTTTGAATTTCATTCCCCTTCCTGAATTTGTGTTTATACAATACCTGCTCATTAAATAACACATCTCTACTAATTCTTATCTGCTTGGATTCAGGTAAGTATATTCTGTACCCCTTAGATTCTTTATCATATCCCACTAGGAATCCTCTTTCTGCTTTGCTATCTAACTTCTTCCTTAACTCTGTTGGCACATGTACATAGGCCATACACCCATATACTTTAAACTTTTCATAGTTCAATTTAGTTTCTGGTTCCCACAGCAGTTTTGGAATATTTCCCTGCAAGCTTACTGATGGTAGCATGTTTTGTATTTCAACAGCTGTGTGTAAAGCTTCTTCCCAAAGGTTGTTAGGCAGTCCACTTTCCTTTAACATTGATCTAACGCATCCAAAGAAGGTCCTATTTTTTCCTTTCTCAGAGACACCATTCTCATTGTGGTGAATGTCTGTGTCAATTGTCTCTTTATTCCATGTGATATGCACGTTTTAAATTGATTTGAGAGGTATTCTCCTTTTCCATCTGATCTGATACATTTTACTTTGAATCCTATTTCTCTTTCTTTTTCTGCAACATATTGCTTGAAAGCACTTAGAGCTTGAGATTTTCTGTTTAGACAGTATGTGGTGCACATTCTGCTATAATCATCTGTGAATGTTATGAAATATCTCTTATTGGTCCTACTTCTAACATTTAAGGGACCACATAAATCTGAATGTATCAGCTCAAGTTTCTGTTGTGCTCTACTTTTCCTTTTATGGAATGGTAATCGATTTAGCTTTCCCAAAGCACATCCTTCACAAATCAAGTCAAGTTTGTTTGTATTTTCACATCTTATGTGCCCTTGCTTATGAAGAGATTCTAGTTTTTTATAATTGGTGTGTGCAAGTCTACTATGCCAAACTTCTATGCCAACTTCTTGAACTGTATAAATCGAATCATGTACAACAGCATTATCCAGTCCATACAAGTTTCCCACACGTTTTCCATAAAATTTGATTTCATTATTCATCAAGATATTACACTGATCAGCATCAAATGTAACTCTGTAACCCAAATCACACAACTGACTAACTGATATCAAGTTCTTGATAATGCCAGGCACACACAAAACATTCTGAATATTTACAATATTTCCAGCTAAATCAGTTAGCTGTAATAAGCCTCTTCCTTGAACATGTTGCAATGCTCCATTTCAAACCTGAATCCTTCTTGTATTTGTGTTTGTTATATTTTTGAGGAATTCAACAGTTTGCATTATTGATCTTTCAGCTCCACTATCAACTATCAAATGATCAAAATTGTCAGAGCACATATTTTCATTAATGACTGCAAATTCATGAGATACCTCATCATCATCTTCTTCAATGGCTTTGTCCTGGTCTTCTTGTTCTCTTGCCACATAGGCTCTCCCATGACCACGTCCTCTACCTCCTCTTCCAGATCTGGCATCACCTCTGCCTCTTGCAGATCTGCTGTAAGTTTTAGGTGTAGGGCATTTGGAAGCAACATGCCCTCTGCCACCACATGTATAGCAATTGAACTCTTTTCTGAATTTTGGACATTCATTCTTATAATGACCTGTCTCATGACAATTGTAACATACCACTTTATCCTTTCTCTTAGCCAAAAGAATTTCTGGAGTTTCTTCAGTTTGAGTTTGCCTTAATATCTTTTTCTGCTCCCATTCAGTTCTTAATATGTTTTCTGCCTCTTCTCTCGACTTACATGAGTTCCTAATAAATAATGCCAAGGTCTCATTTTCCCCAATGGCCTTGGATATTTGTAGGACCTGACTTCTATCAGAAATGACAACTCCAGCCCCATTTAAGTCAGCTATCAGATTATCAAATTTATTGAAAAATTCAGTTATATCCTCTTCTTCCTTGAGTTTTGACCCCCTTAATTCATTTTCAAGGAGATCAATTTGAGATGACGTCTTCTCCTCATAATGTTTAAGCAAAAACTTCCACATTTCTCTAGGACTTAAGGATCTCAATTTCAAGCGTATAGTGGGACTCACCTTACACGTGATTATACCTTGAGCTTCTCTTGTCTTAGCCAGCAAAGACTTGCCTCCAGCTCCAGATGCTCTAGCACCTGTTCCTGCATCTCCTGATGCTGCAGTCCCTGTTGCAGACTGCCCTGTAGCTCCAACAACTGAGCTTGATGATGCTGTTCTTGTAAGTACGCCTGCACCTACAGTACCTGCTGGATCCACCAGCTCCCAAAGGTCCTCCACTTCTAATATGTGTATTATAGCATCTTTCCAAACTTGGAAACCTGGACCACCTTTATAAACATCAACAGTGTTTAATAAGGATGCGCCAAATCTGCTAGACATATTGACAGGCTCTGATACCACTGTTAGAATTTGAGCAGAATATATTCTCAATTTAAATGTCTAGCAAGATTAATCATTTACAACTTGTCTTAGAAGCAATAAGGGAGCCAAAGTATGGTCACTAATCCCTTATGCAAGATCAAACATATTACCAGCAAATACTAGCATAAAGTAAACCAGCCCAAACCGTCACTCCTACTTATAAATAATCATCCTCAGTCATAAGCAATTATATATAACTGTAGATCCGGCGGTTCAGGGAATAGATAAACTTTCCAATCCAGGTCTCATCTATAATTTCAAATATCCCACAGACGTATAAAAAAAACCCCTGAACCATTGAAACCTAACTAGGTTTCCATGCGTATATTTTTCCACCCGTATTTTATACGGCAGAAAAGTATATGGACGCCCTTCCATGAATACGACTTTAAAATCGATTCGAAGCCTCAAACGTTGGCGGTTGCCACTTTTCAATTTATGTGCTTTTTACTTGCATTCATTGCCACTGCTTCTCATGAATGCGCATATGACTCATAACCTACTGCCACTGCTTCTCATAGGCTAGAGCTTGCAGAATTATTAGATGAATTTCCATCAAGAATTTCCTCACATTATGGATATTGCTTTAGACTATAAAACTAGAAAAATATTCATATGGGAGATGTATATCTCATTGGGAATACTTCTACAAATGAGATCATAATATAATAAGACTTTAAATGGATCGAGTTTTAGTAGGAACACAAATACATTCATGAAGGGGTGTATGAATTGTCGATGATGAATATTGCTAAACACTGTAAAACTAGAATTAAGATTCTATAAACTTCTAAGGTTTTGGTTTGGGTTTTGTCTAATCCTATAGGCTAATTACTTGGTGCTCTTAGAAAGTAAGTGCCATCATGGATCATGATCCAAGTATGCGGCGCTGATAATACTACATATGGGATTGACCATAGTAGATGTCATAGCTAGTGGGGTTTTGCTAAGGCTATGTGAACTGGATCTTTCTTTTCTTTTCTTTTTCTTCCCCCTTTTCTTTGGTAGTAACATAATAATCTTAATATTATTATTACTAGTAGTAATCCTCCACATTATTTGACATATTTTTTCTTTAACATGAAAACTAAACAAGTTGGCATGCATGAGTTGAATGGCTGAGGATAGCTTTACCCTGATTTGGGTTGATCCTGCCCTCCTGGATCCCCAAATGGAATCCCCTCCTCTGGGATCCCAATGCAAGATCCCCTCCTCCAGGATCCCACAGTTAACTGTGCAGCTAATGGCTTACAGTTCTGAGCAATTTTTTTTGTTGCATTGGAGCTCGACCATAGCAGCGGCGCTCACCCTGCTTCCTCCTTTGGTGCTACTTGTGCCTCTAATCTAGAGCGTTTTGACCACCTTTGAACTGATCCCATCTGATCCCGTAAAGAATGGAGGGAGAAAAACCCATAAAAAAAGCCCTCATTTTTCCTTTAAGGGTTCGAAATTCAGCACCGTTACTGCGAGTAGTAAGGTGGGATCTTGTCCTCTAAGATCACACCTCCAGGGTCACCCAATCTAGGGTAAGAGTATCCTGCACCTGAATTTAGTCAATCATGATAGAGCACCTTCTTAGTTTTCTGAAACTTAAAGCACACAAATAAGATTCTACCATTCTTAAATTAGTACAAGATATAATAGAATGGTTACTGAATGTGCCTCTTGAATGTATGTCGGATATATTTTTATGGATGGTTACAAGAAGGAGCATGCAAAACAAACACAGAACAAAGAAAGTACTACAGTCTATTCAAATCAAATTGCTAGAACAAAAGCAAATTCAGATTGAAAGCAGCTTGAAATGGCAACATACCCAAAATTTGAGTTGAGTAATGCAAATGCAAAGCATTCTTAAACTAAAACTCAAAGTAAAAGATTTAATCTTCCATATCCAAGGAAACATACGAGAACAACTCTTATAGATATATAACATAGCATGCCATATATGGCAAATGCTTTATATTCTCATTATGGATAAAAGCATGAAAGATTGTCTAGAAATGTAGCCCTTTTTATACAGGTACATATGTACCCAATGCACAATTTCGGGTTTTCTATAATCATGAAAATGTACGTGCATTTTTTTTACATATATGTGCACTTTATGGGCATAGTTCTACATTCTCTCTCTGGATGTTTGAGTATATTTAGGTACATTTTGGTACATTTATATACAGTGATGTACATTTAGGTACATAAAATGTACTATAGTTGTAGGGATTGACCCTTTAAGTACATTTGATATATTTTGTGTACATTTGATGTACATGTTACAAATGAAGGTACTAGAATGTACCTGATATTTTTCGTATTTATGTTCTGTTTTCATGTTTATTAATATTGAGTTTTGCTTTCATGTCTATTAACATTGAGATCATTTGTTTGTTTCCAGATAAGGGTGTTTATATCCAAAGACCATTTGCAGGCAACCTTCTGACATTGTTGAACCATGTTCATCGACCTTATTTACAGATGGTATTGACCATAACCAACTTCAATATGAACATGCATCAGTTTCCAGTTCCAGATCACCAACTAGACATAACCTGTTGCAATAGTGCAGGCTCGAACATGGCAGGCTGAAGTTGACGAAATAGAGAGAATGGCAGTTTTGAGAGCTATAGCAGCAGGAGGTGAGAGACTTTACTAAGTGCCCCAACTAAATCCTCAGATCCATCAGCAGTTGCGAACTCATTGACTACTGCAGCTTCATCACCAAGGGCTAAATTAGTTCTTGGAAAAGCCCCTGAGAAAGTTTCAGATGCTGCAGCTTCATTATCTGCAAAATCATCAACATTAGCATCATCTGCAGATGCCAACTCTATACCTGTTAGATGCTACAGTGGATACAGATCCAGATGTTAACCCAGGCAAGTGCAGGGAAGAGGAGGCCCCTGAGGAAGAGGTGGATATTCAGTCTACTCCAAGGAGGAAACAAAAATGTTGTTGTTGTAATGCCAAAAGGTCAAAAAACAGTCGCAACAAAAAAATTACCCGCAAAAAAATCTCCGTAAACCCGGCTACCACCATCAAGAAAGAGGTATGTGCGTAACTAGCTTAATTTTGTTCATCATCTCAAAATCTATGATAATTAACTATATTTGTTTTATACATAGGACAAGATCACAAATTGTAAAGGAAATCGAATCGAGAGATTGAACTCAGAAAGAACATTGACGAGAGATTGATGTGATGGCAAAGAAGGTGCGTGACAAAGAAAGATGCAGGAGAACCACGGTCTTCGACAAGGAAGGTGGTGATGAGAAAACAAGGTGAGTATCTTGTTAATAGATATACAATTGATTACTTTTTGAAAGTCTGCTTGTGATGCTGATGTTGCCATTTCCTTGTACAGTTTAGTGGACCGACTCAAAAGGTTGGTCCCATTCACTCCTTACAGGGATTGTCCTCCTAAGCCTGCACCTACTGTGTTCCAAAATGATGTCGATGAGTTCTGCTGGAAGCTGGACTTGACCTCAAAGATGGTAGATGTGTATGGGAGGTAAGCTACATTTTAAGCATTTTTCTGTTATTTCATTCTTACACTCACTCATTTTATGTACTAATATTTATTCTGGATTTATGTGCAGGTACCTTTGTAGCTCTCTTTTATCTGATTGAAAACACAAGTTCTTTATGTTTTGACCAGAGAGCTTCATCAATTTTGTGAGTGCCTTTAAGAACAAGAGTTCTGCAGATGTCCAGAATAGTCACATAAAGGAAGGGCTGGATGGCATTGTGCTTGCACAATGTCAATACATTTTTGTCCCAGTTCTGCAAGGCCCAAATGTTGGCTTGGCAATACTTGTGCTTGCTGGTCCATTCAAAACCACTCTCTCGTGTCTGGTGAGTCCAAGCATACAGATCCTATATCCTGTCAAAGGCTTTGCAGTGGACGCTAAACTGCTCCAAAAGTAAGTATCACTTTCAGTTTTGTTATTTATGATTTGCTTATTCTCATGTAGCAATTTCTTATGCTTTGCTTATTCTCACATTGCAATTTTTCAGGTTTCATAAGCTTGTGATCAATAACATGATGTTGGGGACCAACAACTTAAGACATGGCAGAAAGAACTTTGATGCCCCAGTCCATCATCCTAAAGTGCCCAAAACTAGTAGCAGCACTCCTTGCTTGTACATTGTGGCGTACATGGACGCATTCGTCGATGCCATGGTTCTTTTACCAACCAAGTTCTATTTTGTAAGTAGAACATGGTATTATCTTATTAATTCTTTTTGCTGAGTCCTCTCATACTTGTGACCATGCGGATGACATCCATATACTTCACTGATGCCTATATCAAGTCATAGAGGAATCATCTAATGGAGGCTTTAGTTGTTGAAGGCGAGATGAATATACAAAAAGATGAATATACAAAGTGTTGTTCTTGCCATGGGTAGATAGTTTCTTAGCCATGTGAATTGCGATTTATTATGAGCCATGCTCATTTTCTTTGTATTCAATGATTAATGGAAATATGAATTTCTTATGTCATTTATACCGTGCCACATCAATTTTGTAATTATATTTCTTTCAATTAATATCTTCACTGTAATTATGTTTCTTTCACTTTACAATCATGTGACTTATATAAATGTGAATCGACTTCTTTGACAGTGAATCATCCGAGTCAAAGAGAAAGCTCATTCGTGGTTGGGAAAAGAGCATGCACAAGAGAGAACCTCCGCTAACTCAAGATACTAGAAGATTCAAAAAAAGATGAGATAAAATTTGATTTAGGAAACAGGTGTTTTACTACAGAGTTTAGCATCTTCGTTGTCATTTGTTAGAAGGCTTTGATATTGCCATTTGCTCATCATTCACATCTAATGGACCATATTTGCAATGTTTTTGCCATAAAACCTAAGTTTATTTATAGGCAGGAGCATTGCTGGTCTCTTCCACACAAACACCCTAATTGAACCGGACAAAGGATTGTTTGTGAAACCATTAGTTGTGATATAGAAAGAGTATCCGTAATACTATGGCAATACTGAATTTAATCGATGATGAAAGATACAAGGCCACTATGAAGCTTGGAAGAAGCTTCATATGTACTTGGATGCTCTGCTTTCTAAGTTCAATCAATACATGGAGCAGGGAATGGAGAAATTGCCAAATTGTTATTGGCCTCAGGAGTGGCCTATTATTGGTACAGACACTAACTAATGTGTATATTCTCCATTTATAAATATATGCTGTTGTTTTTGTTATTCAAAATGCACATGAGTACTTGTTTTTGTACAAGTATTTTTCTTCTTTCTAAGTTTCAGTGTCTAGATACATATTTAAATGATCTTAATTTGCTTTGTAGATGAAGGGATTAATGTGCAAAAGACTATTAAATTATTAAGGAAAAGAATTCTATTATACCCTCAAGTTCAAACCAACACGAACTTGAATGCAAGTATGTTGGGTTGAGGACTGGTCATTGTTGCCATATCGCTCTTCTTGGAATTTGGGAGAAGATAGACAGTGTAGAAAATAAGGAAGAACGAGATTAAATGCAAAATCTATTGGCAGCAAATCATTTTGTGCATAGCCCTTGGAGAAAGCCAACTGTGCTTGACGAAGAACGAATAGGATGGGGTGGGTTGCCAATGGCATGCAGTTCCAGTAGCATGGACTACTGCTTTGAAGAGCACTTCTACAGTCAATTGGAAGAAAGGAAGGCATGATGCAATAGTCATAAGATATAAGCCTCCTGATGACATTTTGGAAGTAGTTCATGAACTATGAATTTATGGTGTAAATGTACTGTATTTATTTGTAAGATATGAATGTATAAACCAATTTTCCATGAAAATCTGTTTGGGTCTTATCTTCATGTTTATGCATTGAATTTTATTCGATTATGATCAAATTTGGATACACAAGTTATTTCAATGTATATTGGTGTATAACAGATATACATTCTAGAATGGGACTCGCAAGGAACCAACAAAGCGTGATAGGCTTCTCATTCATCTCAGCAGATTTTCTACAATGGTGGACAGTGGGTAGCCGCACACATGCGAACTACCCACGAAAAATAAAGGGAAAATCCAATTATATCATTTGGACCCCAAAACAAATACAATGCTAATAGATGAGTGGCTGATGTACCTGCCGAAAGCTTATCACCGGGATTAAAAAACCCCGCCCTTTCGGGTTTTCGAGGAAAAACCCTAGTGATAAGCCTTCGGCAAGGGGCTTAGACAAACGTAAGGCATAGAATCGCCCCAAAACCCCCGCATGGAGAAGTCGAACGGATGCCGCCGCCAACCCGTGTGCACGCACATCACCAACACAAACAAACGAGAAACATACCGAGAATAGCATCACCCAAATGGGTGGAAAACATCACCCAAATGGGTGGAAAACATGATAAAACGTAACTTGTACAATAAACAAAGAAGGGGAGGGTGGGTTCAAAGAGAATAAGGTAATCACTGAGAGAAGAGGAAGCCTTGATGAGACGGTGGATCTGCGTAAAACGCTGGAAATAGCGAACTCCCAACCCAAACGGGCATGCGCCATGCATGATGCATGGCGCATGCATGCTCGTCCCCATTCTAGAATGGCGATCCGATGTCTCGGATCGATCGCGATTCTAGAATGGGACTCCGCAAGGAACCAACAAAGCCCCGACTACCGGAGAGAACTTCCTTACAAACTAGGATCAAGGACGAGGTCATGGGGACGAGGCCAAAGGCCAGAAGGATAGCAAGAAAGATACGCCAAATTGGCTAAACCAAAGCAGAAGAAGCCCCTCCCCTCGGAAAACAATTCAAAGAGAATAAAGGTGCTGGCGAGAGAAGAGGAAGCTACCGATGAGACGGGGGATGCAGAAAACGCTACCGAATAGCGAACTCCCAACCCAAAACGGCATGCGCCGCATGCATGCATGACATGCATGCTCGTCCCATTCTAGAATGGCGATCCGATGTCTCGGATCGATGCGATTAGATGTACATTGATGTACACATGCATGTTCATATTCACAGACCTGAATTAGTCCATGACATCTACAATTGTTGGAAGTTGTGATAGCAATGACTCATAAACTTCATCTGGCAAATGAAATGTTTGGTTTCCCCTTGACTTGTGAGTTACTTTGTTGAATGGTATTCTAATCCCAATCACGGATTCTGCAGGTATTAGAACATTCTTACTAGAAAGCAGTTTATACTTGTCGTGGCAGCCTGGGATTAGTTCATAATATTGCCCTTCATTGACACTAGTACCAACAGAGTGCTCATTTCCGTAGTCGTCAACCAAGTCTTCTTCCAATGCATGCTTTTCCCTGGTACATATTAGAACATAATATGGGATACCTTCTATATTGTCTGGTACTGCAAATGATACAAAAACATCTGAAACTCCTACAATGTCATCATGGAAAAAATTAGTGGCTAAACTTACCTAAATGGCGAAATTTTGGCCTTGTTTGGAAAAAAATTGGCTAAACTATGGCCCTTTTTGGGCTAAAAAAAATAAAATTTTAGCCAAGTCTATTTCACGTCCCACCTCCATTTCATCTGACTTTAGATAATCGCAAGAAAGTGTAACTGCCAAAATTTGGAAAGTTTAGCCAAAGCTTAGAAGCTTTTATGTCAAATTTTAGTGTAATTTAGCCAAATCATCCTATAGCCTTTATATTTATTATGGTCAGTTAATATTTAGGTCTTGAATTAGTGCAAAATAGTCAAAAGATAGAAGATTTTTGTTTTTTTAAATAAAAGTTTAGCGAAACGTAAGAAAGTATAGGTGGCAAAATTTAGAAAGTTTAGCTAAACATTAGAAGCTTTCACCTCAATTTTTGGCATACTTTAGCCAAGTCTATTTCACCACTTTGAATATAAAAGTTCCTTAATTTTTTCCCTGAATGTCATCTAAACCAGGCTCGACTTCTGTGTACAACACATCCACATCATTTTTAGCTTCTCCACCAGAGGCAATATGATATGTGGGTTCAAAACTTTTTAGGGACCATCCACCACATGTTTGTTCTCACAATTCAGCCAATCGAAGTTCATACAAGCATCACAGAAATACAAGAGTGGTCTGCAAGGCAGTTTTGTTGGGTCATTTGGGTTTATAGTTGAGATGAAATGTATCTGCTGAGTACTAGGTAAGGTTCTGAATTGAATGCTTGCTGCCTATTGATATCAGCTTTTCCAACCTCTCAAAAAATCCTTTCACACTCCGAGTCTTTGGTCCTTAAAACTACACAAGATGTTGCTGCACCTGTCACTGGCATGCCATTTTGTTTTCTTTGCTCGCTCTGAAGCTATAAATTTGCTAGACCAACCTCTCCGTCATGTGTGCCTTTCCCATGGCCAGATCCAAAGAAATTCTATATCACTCGAATTTTGTTTTCAACATAGTAGCTGCAGATTCCATACCATGCCCGTGAAGATTTGAATTGGGATGCACAACCATCTGACCACACATAATGAAGGTTTATGTCACTACCTCCATTATCTTTAAGCTACTCCAAATGTAATTTAAAAGCATGTTGTACAAAATGAGTGTCATGCTTCCTGTCATCTGAAACAAAGAAATGCACCGTATTTTTTTTAGCTTGCCTTCTCTTTTCATCGTTGAAATAAGGACCCAAATCGCAATCTGATCAGGATTCCAGTTCTCTCATTGCATTTCTGTCCCTGGCTTCAATGTGTAGTTCTTTACAAAGTCAACAACGAACAACACACTATTTTCAGTGAGTTTCTCAACACATCTTTTAAACTGTTTGCTCTGCCAGTGTGCAGTAAAGTTATGATCTGTGAACTTAGCAGGCTGATTTTTCATGTTCTTTAACAAAATGGAGCTTTGTCATGCTGATCAACTAATCTAAGACTTCTGGATGTACCTTACTTGGAAAGCTCATCGATATATGCATATACTTGTCAATCGACGTCCTGCATAAATGTTCCATCTTTCTTTTTTTGACAAATGTCTATCTTCTTCACTCCACATTCCTCACATTCACCTTTGATACATTTTAATTTATGCCATTCATCTGTCATATATTTCTCGCAAACTGTTGACATCCACAAGATGTTGACATCATCAAAAGTCTTCTTGTTTGCTTGACATATTCTATTGTTTTCTTGGGATGCACAAATACTGCAGCAGCAAGTGCAATTAACATTTAGAGCCCTCCTCGTATCATTGAAGGCCTTTCTTTACAAATCTGCTTGCTCATATTTCACACAACATGTGTTTCTCTCTCTTAATTTTCTTATGCACTCAGGTTTCAGATACTCGAATCGTCAAGGCTTAATCTTGGTATCGGGATTACGATATATAAAACTGGCGATAAAGCTCGGTCACAACAACACAAGCATTAGACAATGTTAACAATTTGATGTTAGCAAGCAAATGCATCCAAGGTACTAGACTATACTTTTGTACATTTGATGTACATTGGATGTACATATGATATACATCCAAATATTCAACTGATGTTTGAAATGTACATATAATGTACATGTACATGTAATGTATATCCAATGTATATAAAATGTGAAAAAGATAATGATAACTTAAGTGCAAGGATCTTCTAATAATCAATCATAAACCAACTAGACAATGAAGGGAACTTTAAGAATAAACATATAACAACTTAGCTAATCATATAACAATATGATTATTGTAGGCAAGCAAGTTAAATGGTATGAACCATTTGAATGAACTTCGAGAGCCCAAGCCTCATATCAAAATGAGCTATATCCGATCACAGCCCTACATCTCCCCATTCTTCTTCACAATTTATAGGGCCAAATCCAACCGCCTGGTATGGATTCGGCTGATTAGCAGTTAAGCTCGGCCGCTTCACTGATCTCCGGACTTACCATATTCATAATCGAATTTGGCTCCAAAACGAGCCTTGCTTCTATATTTCCTTATCTATAAATATTTCATTCAAGTAATAGTTAATGGTTGCCCCAAATGATAAACTTACCATTTACCTTAACCTTTAACCTTTGCTTATTTCTTCATGCAATTTTTCTTCTTCATATGCACTCAACATCAACTTTAGCATGATCTTTTTCAACAAAATGTACATTGGATGTAGAGATATAAAACTGTTCACCTTTATTACCTGAAAGTACATTTAAGTATAGGCGGATGTAAATCTAATAAGCAAGTACATGTTAAGTGCGGATAGATGTACATGTAAATGTAAATGGATTTACATCTAAAAAGAACCTAATAGCACTTCATTGGATTTCGCTACTATGTAAAGAATGTAATAAATATTAGGATGCAATATACAGAAGAAAATCATGAAAGAAATGAGACAAAAACAGAAGATTTCAATGAGAATTGATTCAATAGCAGATTCTAATGAGAATTGAATCAATGGCTTTGGCAGATCTGTGAGATATCAAGGTATTGTATTCTTTGTGTTCTCCTCTTCTTCATGACATCTCTAATCTTGATTGAAACTTTTTGTATTATCAAGCCAAAATTCATGAACTGGACGCTTGATTGAATCATCGATTCTATTTGATCTTGGCCTCCTTCCCTTCTTCTCCTCTCGCTGGCGCTGGCGCTACTGGCTACGAGGCCACCGCCTCGGCGGATCAAGATGATGGATGGCGTGGAGCGTGGCGATGAAGGATGGTGCCCCCGTGTGCTGAGTGGATGTCCGCTTCTTGCATACACGGGGTCTTTGGCGCCTTTGGCGCTTGGCTGGTGGATGGGTGAGGAGGCACCTCCGATGGGCGTTTCCCCGGCCGTTTTTTCGGCGCCGCCTTCCTGCGTGTCCAGGCGATTGGCGTTGAGGCGTCTGTTTTCCGGCACCGGTTGTGAAGAGGTTACGGTTGGGAGTTGCTTGGTGAAGCTTTGCTGCTGGAGGTATGAAGGTATGCTTGTTGCTTGTGCAAAGGCATGGATTTTGGATCGGTGAGCAGCCATAGTCATCCTCGCAGCGGTTTTTCCCAGTGGTTTTAATCCGGGTCATGATGGTTGTGTTCTAGCTCACGTTGTGCTTTGGTTTAAGGGCTTCGCCCATGTTCTTGTTTGGACTTGGTCCCTTATGTACTTGGTCCCATAACCCGATTGGGTTCCGTGGGCGTTAAAAATTTTTCCTTCCTTCCTTCCTCCCCTTAAAACCCATATATTTGCTCCACTTAATGACATTATTTTCCTTCTTCTTTGAAGCTTTGGATAAATTTCTTGGTTGTATCTTTAGCAATTTCAAAGAAACATCCTTGTTCATATCTCTTTTTATCCCAACAATCATTGATAACAACGAATGTTTTGTAGCCAACTTGTCTTTGCTATTAGCGGACTTCACGTTCTAAAGCCTATAAGTCGCATTTAATTAAAGTGGGTCAAATCTCGAATTTTGGGACTCGGACTGAAAATGGGACTCATACTACAGAAAAAAAAATTCTGAATTGATTGCTTGAATAGAATTACACATCACACACAAAGAATTGGGTTACTTGTTTTCCTCATAAATTTTACAAACCACTAGTTGAGAAAGTTTTCAAGCTTCTGAATATTATCTACCCTCATACAATGATATAGCATGGAGGTTGCTCATGGCTTTGTCCATCTCCTTTTTTGGGATCTTGTGTGTGTTGTCCTTTGCAATGTGAGAACTTGGATATGACCATACCACACACTCCACCAATTCCCTCCTTTGAAGATCAACATGATTTGCCCTCCACTTCTTTTCCCAGCAGTCGGTGTATTGCTCCTTCAAGTTGCCCTTCTTGTGTCTTCCAATGGGCTCCCAATATTGAATTTGGAATCCAGGACGCAACTCCTCTCCATCAGCCATAGTGGTAGTTACATCAGAGTGCCACCCCCTAACCATATTGGACAATCCTCATCATCGGGGCCTTACTAGCACAAAGTATCCTTCCTTGATGTCCTCAAAGGGATCCCACTCAGGAAGATCAAACCACTTCGGCTTTGAGGTCTTACTTCCCACAAACCACTTGGAACCTTTGTTAGGACCCAAGTGATCATTCTTAGACGTGCTTGCTCCTTGAGAACCCTCCCATCTGGACTCTGGCAAGAACCCATCTCTCAGCTCCCTCCCACATGGTTGTTCAGTTTCTAAGCATGTCACAACTTTCTCCCAGTACTTGATTAGGGAGTCCATGTGATTTTTCTTAAGAGTGGAGGTGTGCTTTCCATTTCGAACATCATCCCAGTGCGTTATATAATCCTTGATGCCCTTTACTAGTTGGCTAGAGTCTTTAACAGTCTTGAAGGGAGGTAGTGGTTTTGGCTGCCCTTTAGGAATGAGAACTTCACCAGCAGCACCCCGTTGCCACAACTTGATTCCTTGTACATGCATCCACAACTTGTCACCTGGTCTCCACTTATATTGCATGATTGGTATTCCATCCCTAACCCAAAACTTGAACTGAAGTGGCTTTGTGTGTCCTGTCAACTGATCCTTACCATCTAGCAAGTATCCCTCGATAAATGATTTCCAATCTGCAACTTCATCCATCAAGAAAGCCATTGGGTTTGGGTCAATGCAGCTCTCAAACACATCCATTAGTTCAGGGAGACTACTCACGTTTTCTCTCTTGAGCTTGGTGGAGAAAGTTCCAAAGAATGCATCTATATCATCATGCGTATGCCCAACCCCACTTTCACAACTTTGAATACTCCCACTGCTGTCAAGTATGACATTGCCCCAAACATCCATCTATTCTTGTTTTCTTTCCAACAGTTGTCCAATTGAACACATAGCTCCTCTGGCAGTTGTTTCTCAAGTAAGGGGAAATCATCCCAAGTCCTCCTTGATTCACTGGACACCTTGGATGTGAGCTTTTTTATCTGCCTTTGGTAACAAAGCGGTTGATCATCCATCAAAGCCTCAAAAATGGGTGTTGATGGGGAATACCTCCTCCCTTCTATCGATCCTTTCTCTAGTGTTCTCAAGCACTTGAAAATAGAGCTCACATGGAAGTTTGGATCATCCCTCCATAGATCAAGCACAAAATGACCATAGGTTCCAGTTCCATGACCATGTGTTAAGACACCCACCAGACTTACTTTCATCTGAAAAGCGTTTTGACAATGCTTGGGTAAAGGATCTAGCTTTGGCAAGAAAGTCTTGTGTTGGTCCATCTTATCATGAATTATACACAAAAATCTGTCAGGCTGCATCTGAGAAAATGTTCTCCACTGCCAATACAACTGTCTACATGATATTTGGTCCCTTTGGTGATCTGCAAATTGCTCCCTAATTGCCATTCTTTCTTTCTCTATTGCAGTTGATGCAAGTGTATCCTTGAGTTGAATGCAAGTGTTGCACTTTGAGAATGGCATGTGTTGTAGGACACTCACGTCTGAGAAGTGAGTGCTCCATAACTTAGAAATGTGATTGAGAAAGAGGCCTACCTCCAGTAGTTTCTAGGATGGAGTTGACCTCTTTAAGGCACTCTTTTTGGATATAGTGTTGTGGCAACACCCTTTGCACCACTCGCACACCGTGCTCGTTCACCTTCGACTTGTGGGGCATAGATTGAGACATGTATCTCACAAAGCTCTCGAAGACTGCAATGGCCTCGAGAGTGTTTGCTCTAGGTTTCAAAGTAAGTGCATTGCCATGTTGGAACAAACTGTGCCCTTTTCTAACCTGCTCCTAGTATCTGTAGAATGAAGACTTGCTCACGCCAAGAATCCATCTCAATGCTCTCATACATACCTTTAGGCCCCTCAATTGATATAGTAACCTTCCTGTGTCTTCATCATAGCTGGAATTTCTACACAAGGAGTAGATGAAATTAATCCTATCTTTCTGAAGCTGTCCAATGTATTGGGACCTTATCTGAACGAGGTCATCCACACTGTACTGGACTGTGCAATCTAGGTTGCAACACTCTTGTCCCCTAATTGCCTCTAGGTTTTCTCTGGTTGGGGCCATACTTTCCATCCTTTCTAAATATTTGTCACTTCTAGGTCTCTTGGGCACCCTTGGCTGCCTTTTATGAAAAACATAGCGCCTCTTCCTTGTGATCAAAGGATGCTCATCCACCACCAAATCTTCCACATGGCCTGGGGTGGGCCTTGGGGTATGTAGTTCAGTAGGGCATTCCAAACAATCACCATTCTTTTGTGCAATATATCTAATTGGCCATCTTAACTGTGTTTGGGACTCCAACAACCCAGAGCATACAATGCAATCACTAGAGCTTCCCTGGGACATGATTGTATCAACTTGGATAAGAAGCTTCACAATGCCAACTCCAAGATGATCATCTCCCAGCCTTTCATCATTCACACTATCAAAAGGATCAACTGTAGTTATGATGCCCTCTGCAAATACTGTCTCGTTGCAAGGGTGCAACAACAAGCAGGCCATCTTCCTCCATTGGAGTCTAGGGCAATGTCCTGTGCTAGGCTTCCTTGGCTACATTTTGCTCATCTCACATGCTCCCTGAATGAAAGAGCACACATTAAAACCATATACAACCATTTAAACCATTAAATCCATTTAAACCACTTAAACCATTTAAACCACATAGAACCATTAAAAACATTACAACCAAATGAACCATTAAAAACATTAAAACCATATAACCATTAAAACCATTATAACCATTAGCCATTACAAGAAATTTATCGCGGCGGCCAAGGCCGCCGCGAACATTTCTCTTTTTTTGGCCTCAATAAAGACGAATTTGCACAGGCCAAGTCGTGATATCATAACCACCATTTTGCATCCTCTTGGAACTGATTGCTTCTTGGCACTTCATAAACCTTTGTTGTGGTCAATAATACCATATGCAGGCTCTTTGAAATACGTATGCTTACTGAAATTGCAATAGAATAGAATAGAATGGAATAGAATAGAATATGATTTTATCGTCCATGGAGACCAACTGGCCTATGGGACCCAAGTACAAAGAGAGAGCGTGAAGCGATACTACCGGGATTAAAAACCCTCAGAAGGGTTTTCTGGGAAAAACCTTAGTAGCAATAAGGATCGTTGACATACCGCATTATTATATACATAATCACAAGAATGCGGTGAGGTTAATGTCGGACGGGGGGGCATAAGCGAGTCCACAGATCTATTACCTCCTGAGGTACGATCCCAACAAGCCCTACGAGGCCGCGGTTTCGGTAGCTCATGCAAGGCCTGATGGGGCACAACTAATCGAGCATACCGAGCCCGGATATGCTCGTCAGATACGGACAGGCACGGAGGGCGTGGCTTTCATCCTCAATGGCCTGTTGACAAGATCGGCTGCTCTGTCCTCACGCTCCCTCGAATCCATCTCCCCGTCTCAATGCGGAGGTGGTGTGCACTGTCGAAATGGAAGCAATCACCATGCTTTTCATGGGTAGATGGGTGCTTGGTAGTGGTGTGGGCCCCTCGTGAGCATGGGATTAACTGCTGTCGATAATTTGCCACCTTGACATGTGAGGGCCTCTTTGCATCCCAAAGCTTGGCCATGAAGCAAGCATCCAATCTTTGCTTCAAAGGCGGTCGCGTTCCTTCGGTGTATGCACCGTCCACATCCGTGTGCTGCACATTCCATAGCGAAACCACCGGGCTTGCTTGTCTTTCCAAAGAAGCTTTGAGTCGGCAAGGGCCCATCGCCCTTTGCCAAAGCAAGGTTGGGTAGCCGGGCTTCATCCATAGCCACCACCTTACGGAAGTAAATAATGTGGACGTTCGGTGACCCTCGTAATGGAAGGAAGCCTCCTCCGGAGCAAGATCGATATGGGACCGGTGGATTTCACTCCCAGGCCTCGCCAAGAAAGCCTTCACGTACACGCTCTAGATCGCTCCAAGTGGTGAGGGATATCACCGGCCCCCACACTTCGCCCCATAGAGGAGGACGGTTCAACCAAGGCCCTCGAACAAGTGTGCTGGTGACCCCATGCATCTGGCTCGCCTTGTGGATTGTTGTTTTGCATTGCATCTGGGCTTTCCAGCTGCGGTGACCCTAACGATGGATGCATCCCGGTGGTAGTAGAAAACTCAATGCCCAAATACTTATAAGATGAGCCACCTCCACTACCTGCCTCGGTAAGTGAATGAGGGAAGGCGTGGGTGCCGGGATGATGGGACCGCCGACACCCTTGTCTTGGCCAAGTTAACTCTCATGTCGCTGAATTGGCGAAAGTGTCCAAAGCATCCGGTGGCGTTGCATGTCCTCTCGGGGTATATGCGAGCGAGTCAACATCATCGATATTTGAGTTGCGGATTATGTGGTGCATCAACCGAAATACCCTCCTCCCGTGCTCAATTAGCCATTCTTCTAGCCGGTCAATGTACAAGCCAAGAGCGTCGGGGATAGAGGGCAGCCCTGGCGCACCCCAATGCTACTAACAACGGGCTCCCCCGACAGTGTGAGACGACCGGAGCAAGCCTCGTATAGTCTGTATATAGCATTCTGCAAGTCGACGGGGGTCCCTAGCTGTCTCAATCTGTCCCACAACTTATCCCGAGGCACTGTGTCAAAAGCCTTTGCGAAATCCACAAAGCAACAGTACAGATTCTGGCGTCGATTTCGGCTATCCTCTATGAGTGTTCGCAGAGTGAAGATATGGTCAATAGTAGAATGCCTTGCGATGAGATAAAGATATTGGAAAAAATCGATTTGGAGAGGGGCATGGTGTGCCTTCAAGTCCAAAGATATTGATTGTTAGGAATGTAGGCTCACCACCCATTAAAGAGGGTAGAGCAAGGATGTTGAGATATTTTGCTTTTATCATATTCTTAACCTACATTACAGTGGTTATAAAGAAGAACAAATATTGTTCTTAAAAAATGAGGAAGGCAGACATACGCAGGAAGGAGTGAACAATAAAAGTGAAGCTTGACTTGAAATTGGGTCAGATTGTCTCTATAGCAGCATTGGCAAGAAATTTCTTGAACCATCGCTGAGGTTTCACCCCTCCGCGCTGTGATCCTCGTTTGTTTGTCCAGATAGTGAGGTTGTGGAGTTCTTTTCTTCAACAGAGTCTTTAGAGAGGCAGGAAATAGGGCAGACATTTTGCTCAAGGCCAAAATATGCTGAAAAAGAGGGCATTTTATTGCCATGAAAATATTCTGGCAGACTATATGTGTTGCCGCTGCCTATTCTGCTCAGATATGGCTTCAAGATGTTTCTTTACAAATTCATTCATGGCCAAAACCTAGTTTCTTCCTCTAATAGGTGCGTCGTGGTGGAGCTGTAGCCGTTGGAAAAAGCTTGTAGCTAAAACACCTCTTGTGATAGCACTTTCTCAAAATTTATAACGGGGTATTCTGCTGTAGAACAGAACACAGTCGAATGATCTTTCTTGTGCTTCGAAAAATGGCATTCTCAAACAATGCCTATGTGCACCACAGCAGGGCCCAATCATCGGGCAAATTCATCCCTGTGCCAAGATAATTAGATCTCCAAAAGCGAAGAAATTAGGCTGGGAAATCCCAGAGCTCTGCCCCACGATAAAGGATGCTACAATGGGTCCGGTTTGGATAAAAGTTGTGGGTTCAAGAGCCACCGGAAATGCGACTAAATAGTAGAAATAAAAACTAAAATTCGACCAGCAGAGCTTGGGATTCTTCAAATCTGCGTGATGCCTTACGGGCCAAGTAAACAGTCGAGGCAACCATTGAAGTAGCATTTTCCTCTCTGCCCGGCATTGTTGGGCGAAAATCCGCCCTAGTTAGCCAACAATCTACATGATCCCCGCCTTCTTCGGATCTCACCTTTTTGTTCCGATTAAGGGGGAAAGCAAGTATTTGTGCATGATCCCATTTTTGTGTTCAAAAACCAGCAGGGAGGCGATCCAAAAGGATGTAATTGTAAGTTTTGATTCCAAAATCGCTGATGTTGGCGGGACGATTGAAGCCCCATTCATCCACCCAATTGAAGCCCCATTTAAGCCAAATTCATCCAAGCCAAATTTTTTTCGAGTGAATCTATGGCTATGGCTCTCGGGATGGGTCCATCACGTGGATCGGTTTCTCGGAAGTTCCAATCTTTGAGAAGCTCGAACGAGAGGAATTTGAGCCGAAAAACTTTGTTTTTGGAAGCGGAATTTTGGCACATTAAGGGTTGCAGCAGGGATTATGGGGTTTGCCAGATCGCCGTTGGTGCTGCCGGTACAGATGCGGGGTGAATTGGAGGGCAGATTTGCATACTGTTTGCAGAGTGTAAAGATCAACCGGACTAGTTCTCTGTACACAGAAACTTGCATCGACCATCATTGGCCGCAACTTTCCTTCTGAACACAAAAACTTGCATCGACGAATGCATCACTGGCCGCAGACTTTGCTTGAAAGCAAAGTTTCCTCTCACAACGAACACTTGGTTATGGCAAAACACGTGTCGGCTTCACCTGAGGCAGAACACAGAAAAATTAGCTACGGAAAAAAGAAAAATCCAAAATTGGATGTATATTTATATATGGTTTGATAACCATTAACCATTAGAACCATTAACCATTATAAACATTACAACCATTAACCATTAACCATTGGAACCATTAACCATCATAAACATTATAACCATTAACCATTAACAATTAAAACCATTGTAACTATATAAGTATTAAAAACATGGCCCACGTGGCACCTCGTCAGCAACCGCTGACATTGCCATGTCAGCAATCTGGACACCCAGGTCACGGACCGCATGGCCCACACGTGACAGGGTGTCATAATGGCACTTTATCGAGGTTCGAGGGTGCAACCCAAAATAACTGCACCCTCTTCCTCTTCCCCCGCGACCCATTCATCCATTCATTCTTTCTCTGTTCTGTTTTTTCATTCCTTCTCTGGAGCTCTGCCCTTGGCGATCCTTCCAATCTCTCAATTCCGACGTCTTCTTATGACAGCAGCCTGGTCGACGGATCGGGACGCATCTAGCGCCGAGGTTTTTGCGCAGTTTGAGTGTTCGAGTGGGCGTTACTGCCTAAAAAGAAAGTGAGGTTCTTCTCTGTAAGTTTATAGCTTTTTTTGTTGCTTCTTTTTAGTTTTCTGTAAGTCCTTTACTGCACTCTTAACTTATATTCTTTTATCAGAGGTTCTTACTATCCCCTGTTTCAATTTCCAGCCCGACAAATCCCTATTCTCGCTTTGCAAATGCCTTTTCAAACATGGAATCAAACACGGGAGCTTCCTCTGCATCCAGCAAATCTACCAGGTTTGCTTTTTTTTGTCTCCACTGTTTCACTCTATTTCACATCTTTTCACTGTTTTCTGTTTTGCTTTTGTTTTGTTTTCTGTTTTGCTTTTGTTTTGTTTTGCTTTTGTTTTGTTTTCTTCTTAGTTTTTGTTTAATTGAATACCTTGTACAGGCATAAGTAAGACTAGTGCTAAGACTAGTGGCAAGCAACCGAACTAGGAATCCTCAGAGACAGGTGATAGGAAGAAAAAACTTCTGAGCGAATGTAACATTACTATGAATGATTCACAACAAAATTGCAAAACTTTCTATGAATGTTTCATAACGAACTTAACTATGAATGAATGTTTTAACTATGATCTAAGAACGATTTGCTTTTACGGCAAATGCAAATCTTCTTAACTCACGAGAATATCCTCCCTTGCGGAAAGAAGCAGACTACACTTTCGGCTTTCTCGACTCGCGAAATGAAATGCCTCAGTTTACCAACAATCCGGGAAGTACAAGCCTTCTTCTTTCTCGCTTAGTCGAGAATTTCTCGACTTCATGAGGCGCAGAACAGGGAGTGTACACCTGGATTGTTGGTTGAATTGAGGCAATCTCGAATCGTGGTCGAGATTGCGCATACTAACCAAGGTCTTTCTAGTCCTCGAAAAGCCCAATGCCTTTATGCATTCTCGACTGGGCAAGTCGAGAATGTCATATAAACCAATGGCTGGCGTAATCCTGTAGTAGGTGCCTCCACCCGGTCAGAGCCACTCCCCTTGAACCATCTTAAAATTCGAATATTGCGAAGGGACCGGCCGGACCGGGTGGAGGCCTCACGACTAACCGTAGACGTCTTTGGTGTCTTCTCGACTCGTGAGTCGAGAAGACCCGCTAGTCGAGATTCCCAGTGCATTCTTCTGTGTCTTGTCCCAGGTGCCTGCAGACAATCTTAGCCACTCTCCTTCAAATTATCTTCCTCGAGTATTGCGAAGGGAAGTGGCCCTGACTGTCTGCAGGCCTCTAGGTCAAACCACAGGGGGCTTTCTCGACATGTTTTCTCGTGTATTCTCGACTCGCAAGTCGAGAATCCCTTAGACAGCCAATTATCCTGTGTCTGGTCGTAGGTTCCCCGACCCAGTCAGAGCCACTCTCCGTCGAACCATCTTCCTCGAATATTGCGAAGAGGAGGGGCTCGGACTGGGTGGAGGCCTCTGCAACTAACCACAGGAAAATGCATCCTTAAGGCCTTAGCCACCCAACAAGTTTATTCTCTAATGAAGACTCGATAATGCCATAGGTTGGCTTGCTGTCTGCATTCTCGACTCGCGAGTCGAGAATGCCTTATACCTGGAGTTTTCGCTGGCTAAGGCATTCTCGACTTGCGAGTCGAGAATGCAGGCATCAAGCCAACACAGGGATTCTCGACTTGCGAGTCGAGAATGCAGGCATCAAGCCAACACTGGGATTCTCGACTTGCGAGTCGAGAATGCAGGCATCAAGCCAACACTGGGATTCTCGACTTGCAAGTCGAGAATCCCTTAGCCATCCAATTCTCCTGTGCCTCTAGTCCTAGGTTTAGTCCTAGGTGCCTCTATCCTGTCTGAGCCACTCTCCTTCGAACCATCTTCCTCGAATATTGCGAAGGGGAGTGGCCCGGACTGGGTGGAGGCCTCTGGGACTAACCACAAGGGGATGTATTTGAACTGCATCCCTAAGGCCCTAGACCTAGCATTATCTATACACAACTAGCATGCCTAACAGGTACTCGGACCGATGCTTCTAAACAGAATAGAAGGCATTCTAAGCAAAAATACAGACAGATGAAACTGTTCGCGAGTTGCTCCAATTTATAGTTCCCTTGCTGAGCATCTCTCAACCTAGAGAGTATCTCGACGCTGAAATATGCTCAACAAGGAAATGATAAATCGGGCGAGCTGTCGAACAGTTCCATGATGAAAACAGGGAGCTGTTCGCGTGTTACTCCGATCCATTGTTTCCGTGCCCAGCATCTCTCAACCTAGAGAGTATATTTCATCTCTCGACGCTGAAATATGCTGGACAAGGAAACAATAAATCTGCCGAGCTTTTGAGCAGTTCCATGTTCTATACACATCTGGCATGTTCTACACACATAATGAAACAGAAATCTCTGGAACTCACCTCTTCTCGCAAGACCTCCTTGGGCCATTGTATCACAGATCCCGTAGCCTCACCGAGAGACTTCGCTTCTTCTGTTGGCCTCATCAACAATGCATCCCCATCAAATACTTGTATCAAAGCGATTCTCGCGTATCCCTCTTCCATGGCGCTGCAGTGAAGTGTTCCCGTGTCTTGCAGCTCATATCCGCTTGCTACCTTAGCCCCGTGCACATCGATCAAATCAACTATTTGCAAAAAGACACGCAGTTAGAAATAGATAGAGAGTAAGGCGCTGTTAGGAGCTTACAGCGTCGTGGCGCCATCCGTGAACGTCTGCCATCGAGAGCAATCGATACTAAGCGCCCGGAAATCTCCACTGCGCTCACTAAGTCCCTGGAAATGAATGAATTTGGAATTGGTGTTTGGGCGGGCTAAAGCTGGCCGTGCTGTACCCTTAGCCCACTTTTTTTCCTTGAATCATTGTGTGTCCTTAATTTCAAATTTAAGAACACGCCCGACCTTTTTTACGTGCAGTCCTAAACCTTCCAAGGCGCGGAAGAGGCTCAATTTACAAGGGAATCCGAGCAGCAAGAAGATGCGGGGGCATACAGATATGGCGACTCCATCGAAGAAGCGAGGCGCCGGAGCGGAAGCTGGTTCAAGCGGCACCAAGAAAAGAAAGACAGTGACTCCAGATGAGCTCTCGGTTTTGTGTTCGGTCAGGATACCTTTACTGATCCATCCTTCTGTCTTGCAGCATTCATTGCGGAGACGCTAATGATCACTGGCCGAACTTCGTTCTTCGTTATCGAGGGATTGGAGACAGAGCTACTTGATACACCAGCAGATTCTTGGTGGTATGTCGAAGTATCAACAAGTGGGAAAGAGAAAGATCTGTTTCTGTGGCAAAGGGACAAGAAGAGCTCCGGCGACAAGTACAAGAAGGTCGGTGTTGTGCTCTCCGTCTCTGCGCCAGATTCGAAGCATCTTACATTGTATGTGGAAGACTGCCTGAAGGGTAAGTTCTACCACACGAAGAAGTTATCAGTATCTAATTACTCTCACTCTTCAATGAGCAAGTCGAAGGGGACCGATAAAAGGCCGGCGCCTTTAAATTGTCAGAACCTTGGGTGGAAGGATCTGGAAGGGATGAAGGAGGCCGGAACCCTAACATCCAGGGAGCTTGGAATGGAGATTTCCAGGGTGAGGGAGAAGCTGTTCAACACCGGGAGCTTTACATCCAGCGTGCTAAAGACTCTAAAGCACTCGGCAGTTACTCAGGATGTTGTAGTTCAGAAAGAAAAAACTCCGAACAAGACTGCAGATGAAGCAGATGAGAGTACACGGGAGGATTCAGATGCTGAAGATGAGGAAGATATGGTCGACTCCCAATTCTTGGATCCAGATGAGCAGATTAGGAAATCACAGAGAGGGGCCCAGAAGATGGAGCGGCTGGCTCAGTATTATCCATTGGGGATATCACACAAGCTGCTGCTGGACATCAGACGCCTGAAGGTTTGCACAGGAGATGCCGTCTTGTTCAATCACAGGGAATTTAATCCAGCACACATGCTGGAGATTCTGAACTTGATGGTGCGGCATCCTGTTGCAGATCCAATGCCTGCGGATGTCATACCATTCAGCAGATCGACCGGTGAGTTGTTCAGCTGGAAGTCTGAGGAAGACCTGAAGGGAAAAGACGTCAGGTTTTGGGTTGTGGACGGCCAACATTCAGTCAGAGCAGCGCAAGTATTGCAGCGGAAAAGGAAGTGCCGCAAAGGATAGTATCTTTCAAGTTTTCGATCATTGATTTCATGACAGTAACTTCAGGAGGATTTCCAATCACAAGTTCGAAAAAAAGGAAAAAGTCTGTCATCTTGCAACAAACAAGTACTAAACTACTCTTTGATCTAAACAAAACGCTTGCAAATGGCTGAGAATGCATTCCACAGACCTATCAACACGATGCTTTATTTGTTTGTGGCATAATACAGTCCAATATCAATATATCTGCATTTAGAACCACCACTTCCAGTGGAGTTCTCGCCCTCCATATGCAAAAATGAAATTGATTGGAATTCCTTGTAGATTGAATTGATACGTATTTCTTGTGGAATTCTTGTTTGGTGGTCGTTCTGGAAAGGGGAGAATTTTGGAAAGGGAGGGATGGATCCATTCAAACTGAGTTCGATTCAGTGCGCCAAGAATTGGGAGGGGGAGGCCGTCAGAGGATGTTGTTGCAATCATTACGGACCTATCACAAAATGACAAATTACCCTAATCCACAGTATTTATGATGCTCCTGATGCTCCATCATATGTCCCATGGGAAATCCCCCATCCAATAACGTCTGTCATATGGATCCTCCGTCTACCCCGCTCCTGAGATGGCTGAGGCATGAGAAGAGGACACGGAGGTGTCTTGTACACCCATCCCCTATGGGCTCCTATATATTGATGAAATCCTTCCAGAGGGCACTTATGAACTTTGGGTCCCTATTGAAGATGATCTCCCTAGGCATCCCATGCAATCTAAAGATCTCTTTTGCGAATGCCTAGGGTTGTGTCTGTGGTCAAGGCTTCCTTGAACTTGTCAAGAAGCTTGTACACTCTGAATCCAATGTACAACCCACTCCTTGACTTTCTGATGCTCTCCTTCGAGAGGTATCCATGCTATTGGATTTGATGGTGTAGCTAATGACCTAAGGTCTTCATGCCCCGTTGAAGGTAATGTTCTTTACTTTGTATAATCTTCCATGAATCATCATGCATTGAAGGTTACAAGATTCGAAGGTGACCCTTCCCACTCCTGCTTCGTCGATATTGTTGTGTTGACTCTGTCGATCTCCTTCACGTCGACTCTTCGTCTTGGCAGTCCCATATTGTCTTTGTAAGAGTGACCACGATCTGAGTGCTTTGCCACTTTGAACTGTGACCTCTCTTCTTGAGAGTTAAGTCTATTCGCATCCATGTTCAGGTTCTATAAACTTGAAGTGATCAATTATTAATGCTACTATTTGATCCCCATGATGCCTCTTCCTGTTGGTACTTAATTTTCGATCTCTAAAGTCGAAGGTCATCATGATCTTGGCAAAGAGATGGTGTTGTCGAGGTTGATATAGCTACTCTGGAGAATCGGGTTGACAAGGAAAAAGTTGGTTACAATTTGGTTGTACTCCTATTCTTGAGCAATCTAGCCTCGATGGCTTATAATTTCTCCTTAGTCAAGGCATCTTTGCTTGAAGTCTAGATCTAATACTACTATGGGCATGTATATCTAAGATAGTTGCCCTCCTAAGAAATACGTTGGTCTCATATCTGTTTGGTCTCATCTTTGGAACTCATGATATAAGTACTCAATGAAGTCATCTACTTGTTGGTGATGGGGCTGTGACCTGAGTGAGTGACCATGGCATTTGGCGTCGAGTCACCCAAGTGAAGCCTTTTGAAAATGGCATGGTGATTTTTTTTACATTACAAGTTACTGCTATCCACATTAACATCCTGAAATCTATTTTAGCATCTTACTTTAGATTAATTCTCAAATTATTTTAGGGAAATTTCACTCAGGATACTAGGAGTCGGTTATTCCCCACATTTGGGCCTTTCTAGGCTCTCAAAATCTCATTTGGTCTGAATGACCCGAGTGGAGCCCTTTTAAGGCATCGGGGTTATTTTCTTTCATTACAAGTTATTGCTATCCACATTCCTGAAAATCTATTTTAGTATCTTACCTTTCGATTTATGTCAATTTTTACTATGTTTTGGCCGACATGGGTTACTCTGCACATTTGGGAATTCAGAGACTCTTGAAAATGCATTTGATATGGGCTGATCAGAGTGGTTCAACTTTCTTGAGTTTGATTGTTCTAAATTACTAAAAATTATCTTTATATTGATACAATAATATTTCCTAAGGTCTTGTCCTCCCTTACTCTTCGGGTTTTCATATCCTTGGCCATCACACTCATCCTTTTCGCATGAATTGCATAGGTTTGCCCCTTCAAATAGCTGGGCAAGTTCCGCTTCGGCTGCTTCTTAGCAACACCTTATCATCCTGGATTTGACTCTATAATCTGTCTTGAAATCTCACATGACCTTTTCGAATGGTGCTCTTGAATAAGAAGGTTGATGCATTCTTGCAAGTGTCGGATCTCCCAAAAATTCCAACTGAGTTGGAGTTGGGTCATGGCGCTTGGGCTTTCTTGACCCCTTAGGTCAAGGAGGTGGCTTCTTAATGTTCTTGGGCTGTCCGCCTTTTACAAATCTTGGTATATTTATAGTTGATTATACCAAGAATTGTATGATATCCATCGTTTGTTGTATTCGCAGTAGGCTGCATGCTTCTTCTCATAATCTATGTCTCTCTCTCAATTTAATGGGTCTTTCATCTTGTTGTACAAATTTTTGTTGATTCATGAGCTTCATATACTAGAAACAATTGGCCATTAAGTGCTTGCCAGTTCCTCCAATTATTTGGCAACCTCCTTCTCCTGCTGGGGCACTTGTTGCCCTAGCTTTCATATCCCCATCGCCCCTGATGGCTGATCCTCCTATTGTTTTGTGCGTCATTCTTGGTACCTTTCCTTTGGTATACCTTTTCTATCTCCTCGAGTTTTCTCCTCTGTTTGGGCTCTCCTCTTGGCCCACTTCCTTTTGTTGCCTGAATCTTTGATCCAAGGATTCCCATGGATCTTGACTCTTATTCCTTGGAGGAACTTCTCAAATGTTTGGGGGCTTGGTCCTCCATGGTATCCGTGATTTGCCCGGACGAATCTCGCGAGTTCGCGAAGGTCCGCCGGCCTTGGATGCTTTTGGAAGGGATCGCTTTTAGTTTCATGATCGCTGAGCGTCTAGCCATGGCCTAGGTTCTCTAACTCACCAAGCTATTTGCTTAGTCCTCCCAACAACTTGGATGCCAATTATGTTATTTGAGGCGCATTTGGGTCGATCTCATGCACTATTTGTTCTATGCGGCTCTATGGCTTTGAGATTTACTTAGAATTCGTCTTATTAAACAAGGAAATGTTCGAGCTACGAATTTGGGAATTTTGAAAAAATAGGGGTGTTTCCATGGAGTTTTAGCGGTCAACTTTTTGTAAGCGTTAATTTATTATAACTATGGGTTATCAATTAAAATACTTTGTCTAATCATTTTATTTTATTTTATTTTTTTTGAGATTTTCCTATTTCTTTTGGGCCAAATATTGGCCATTTTGCGCCATTTTCTTTCTAAGCTTCTTATTTAACGATTTCTCGTTCAATATTCACTTGTTAAATGGTGTTCATTAAATAATTGGAGCTCAAAATTACTAGAAACACTCTTTCCAGTGGCGCTTAAGCTTTTTCGTAGATTGGCCCATTGGATGAACTGATTCAACTCTGAAGCTTAAGCCCTCCTTTTGAGGAGATGACAAGATCGATCCACAACCCTCCAAAATGTTAGATGCAGTAATTCTAATGCGGAACATGGTGCAATTGAAAAAGAATATGTTGTAGATTCTCCCAAAATGAGTGTATATGATGCACACAAAATGGCTCGTGATGGTGCTCTTTCAGTTCTCGAGAGCCTGCTTTCTTCAGTGCACCTCAATCCTTTGATATTGTCTAACATGTCCTCTAATGGCATGGATCTTTGAGGCAGGACCTTCAACTCTTTCTTTTTCTTTAAAAAACTATTCTATTCTATTCTATTTTCTCATTTTTGCTCCGGTTTCTATTCCAAGTGTAGCTGCCTCGACTACAGTTCGTGCTTCTGCCCATATGTCGGGTAAGACTGGAGGAGGATGTGTTGAATATGTGCCCTTGAGAAACTCTTCTGAGAATGTCGCGCCTCCAACGCACATTGGAGGTTCCTCCGGTCGGTCTAAATATATTTATGCAAAAAACGTCAAAACCATAAATGCATGTTATTTTTGATCCTCATTCTTTCTCGTAGATATTCTTGCGAGTTGTTATTAAAGGAAGATAAGCTTGTTAAATAATAGCGTTATGCAATCCTTAGATAGGAGAAACTTGTCATTGAAGAGCTATATGAGTAGTACGCAAGGAAAACATGGTCTGGGATGACCTACTAGTTGAAAAGTGGCTCATCAAGCAGATTATGATGAATCTGTAACACAAATGAAGTAGTTGGGAGCCACAAACCATGCATGTGTATTGCCTTTTAGGAGCAGTGGTTTTTATACTTGGATGCGGTTTTCACTAGCATTACATTTTACTTATCATTGAACTTTTCATGCTACTAGGCATGAATGAAAGCTGCTTTTTTTATACTATTAATTTCAATATATGTAAATTGCCATTGAGCAGAAGCAATAAATGAGCTATATCAGACAAACATTGATTTCTGAATTTTATTGCTATTATTACAGTTCTTGTTAATGCAATGGGTTCTGTATGGCTCCGTTATGTTTGTGGCCTATACTAGTTTAATAAAATGTCTTCATATGTGATGTGTTCTGCTATCATAAGGGAGGGGATTGTTGCTGGCAATTGCATTGATGGCAACATATGCTTAATCAATACACCCAATCAGACATCTCTAGGAATTAAAATTAAAATTTAACATAATAATACCCTTAATCTGGCATTTTTATGGGCTTTATTACACTACCACGAATTTGTTAGCATTGCTATCAAATGTTGTGAGTGCTAGTCTAGGAAGGTGGCATTCAACCTTCGAATGTTCCATATTCAACATTTGAAAACTATAGAAATTTGATGACATGCAGACTAATCTATCAGCAATACACCTCATCCAATGGCTGATCGAAAAGATGTAAATAGGATGAGATGAAGATCATAGATCAAGATCAAACAACAGTCTACATATCTATAATAGGACATATTAAGCTATGGTGAAGTCTGGCTAACCGTGTAGTGCCATAGCCAAGAGCTTAGAGGTCTAGTGCTGGTAGAGTGACTGAAGTCCAAGGTGAATGCAATGGAGGAGGTATGTGATCCGTGGTAGGGGGAGCTCAAGAGGTGGAAGCAAGTATCTATAGAGAAGGGTTGAACATTAACATTAACGTGTAAATTGTTAAGGGTAAGTTGCTTGGATGGATATACTAGATCACGATATCCTTCCTATACGGGTGATATGGGTTATTGAAGACGTGGAGGATGTCTGCATGGACTGGGGACATGGACAAGATCACGTAACAGTCCCGAATTGTACCTACAACATGGGCCTTCTCTGAGACTAGTATTACCATTTTCTTTTTCTTAAAACAAAAAAGAGCTTTGGATGGACATGAATTCCCCTCATGATTTTTTTGAGAACTCTGTGCAGATGATTGATGGTTGATGGTTGGTATCTTTTATAATTACTTATAAAGATGGACATAGAAGGAAGGAAGGAAGGAAAAATTTTTAACGTCCACGGAACCCAATCGGGTTATGGGACCAAGTACATAAGGGACCGAAGTCCTGGACCGAAGTCCAAACAAGAACATGGGCCGAAGCCCTTAAACCAAAGCACAACGTGAGCTAGAACACAACCATCATGACCCGGATTAAAAACCACCTGGGAAAAAACCGTTGCCAGGATGACTATGGCTGCTCACCGATCCAAAAATCCATGCTGTTGCACAAGCAACAAGCATACCTTCATACCTCCAGCAGGCAAAGCTTCACCAAGCAACTCCGAACCGTAACCTCTTCTGGCAACCGTCTTTGGAAAACGAGCGCCCCCAACGCCAATCGCCTCGCACGCACGCCGGAAGGGCGGCGCGCCGTAAAAAACCGCCGAAATCGCCCATCGGAGGTGCCTCCTCACCCATCCACCAGCCCTGCGCCAAGGCGCCAGCACCCCCAGGTATGCGCGCAGGCGGACATCCACTCAGGCACACACAGGGGCGCCATCCTTCACTGCCGCTGCTCCAACGCCATCCATCACTGCATCCGCTCGGGCAGGCCTCAGGCAGCGCCTCAGGCAGGCGCCAGGCGCCAGGCGCAGGAGAAGAAAGGAAATGGGCGCGATGGTTGAGAGCAAAATGGCTAAGAAAGAATTTATTGTTGTATATCTCTATCTCACCATTATATATATATATATGTATAGGAATTTAAGGTGTGATATATCATGAAAATGCTATATTTCACCAATTTTATAAATCTAAATGCGATGGTTTAATAGGATGCGTTACTCAAAAGATTTATAAAATCACCAAATTTTGATAATATTGCATCCTAATTATACTAAATTCATCAAATTAATGGAATTCTATCGTAGGAGATCTTAATTTTTGGTAAGACATCTTAATTCTACTAAATTCATTTTTATAAAAAAGTTAGGAAAATAGAAAACATCGTCACAATTTCTATGCTTTAGAAGTAGATAGAGGATGATAAAGTCATCACAAACATTCAATACATTCTATTACTAAAGTTTTCGATTTACCAAAAGAAAATTTATTACTAAAGGATTGTTTAAAGGGAACGGATGGAAGGGATGATAGCATTATTAGGCCATTTTGTTTTGATGAATTTGTTAGGGACAAAGGAACCTTTCTTGAAAGGTCCAGTTGAACATATTAGTCAAGACTAGAACAATATGTGGGCTAGGCCATTTCAACTATTTTGTTTGCAGATCTTGCAAATCCTTAGCATTACCATTGGCGGACATCTCAAACCCGAAAGCAATGTGACACACAAAAATGAGGGCAATGGAGAATGACATAATGGGGCTCTGAATAGAACTATAATGGTGCATAATAATAGTGTGTATTAGAGCTCTTAACTTGGTCATGATTTGTAATGCATAAGGCTTACAAAGAAAATCTAACAATAACACCGATGATTATTTCGGTTGTGCCGCTAGTTTCATCATCCCGCCAGCCAAGGCTTCCCTCATTCACTTACCAGGGACAAGATGTAGAGGTGGCTCCGACCTACAAGTACTTGGGGGATCGAAGTTCTCAACTACCACCCATTGGGATGTCGCCATCGTTGCGGGTCACGCGGGTTGGAAAGCACTATATGCCATGCGTAACAATGACCACAAGGCGAGTTATATGCCCGGGGCCACCGGCCACACTTGTTTGGGCCTTGGTCGAGCCGGTCCTTTGTATGGGGCGAAGTGTGGGGTCCTGATATCCCTCAACACCGAATGACCTCGAAGGCGGTGTGCGTAAGGCCTTCTTGACACGAGCCCTTGGGGTGAAGTCCACAGCCCATACCAGATCCTACTCCGAGACAGGCTTTCTACCCCTTCAACGGGCCGCATTGGAACGCCATATCATTTACTTCCGGAAGGTGGTCGCTATGGTCGATACACGCTTGTCCAACCTTGCTTTGGCCATGGCGATGGGTCCCCAACGCCCGAAATCTCATTGAAGGACAAGCAAGCTCATTGGTTCTCACTTACCGGGTGTATAGGCAAAACAAATGCGCATGTGAGGACAAAGAAAGATCACAAGGCACTTAAGTTGTACCTAGATGCTACTTTCCTTCGCAAGCTCGGGATGCGATGCTCGATGCACGCTAAGTCGGCACACTATCGCCAAAGAAGTCAATCCTAGGCTCACGAGGCCCATAGCAAGCATTTGTACACCCAAATGCCCATGAAGAAGCCTTGAGACTTATAGCTTCCATTAGCATGGGTGCACATCGCCGGTGATTGAAACAGGGCGCTGGGCTCGGGAAGCCTTGAGCAAAGGCTTTGCCGCTGTTGCCACCGTGGTGCCATTGAAGATGAATGTCATGCCCTCCAGATCTGCCCGGCGTTTGCCCATATCCCAGAGCGATATGTTCGATTACTAGTGCACGCCGGTCGTTGCATCGGTTATTGACTACGGCGCCGCTGGGTTTGTTGGGGTCATACCTCCGTGAGGTTATGGATGCATGAACTCGGTTGTGTCCTCCCGACGGTATTGAACTATCCTATACAATTATGCAGCGTGCGGCCGATACTTATTATCGCTAAGGTTTTTTCCCTCAAAACCCTTCGGCGGGGTTTTTAATCCTGCCAAGATGTCGCTTTGTCGCTCTCTTTTGTTTGGGTCCCATAGGCCAATCGGTCTCGTGGGGCGCTAAAAAAATCTATTCTATTCTATTCTATTCTATTCTTTTGTTTTGAAACCATTAGGCATTTAAAGTATAGGGTTTTAGAATAAAGGGCATTAGGATTTTCTTGTGTGTTCTCTCCTTTCACCATGTCTATAGTAAACCTGATAAGGTAAAAACAATGACAATCTCAATCAAGCTGTTATCTATGGCGAGATAGTTAGCGGGTTGAATTCCCATGGAAACTCTTTTGCCTTCTGGTCCCAAGTATTTAAACTTGGACTCGTATGTAACTCCAATATTTTGCAGTTGCACAATAAGAGTGGTTTTTAACTCGAAACTTAGTAGTCAATGACATATGTATCATATATAAGCCAATATGGCCTTTTGAAACAATTGGATTACTCGTCAGCAAGATGTACTGTGCATCCTTGTCTTGTCGTGCAATTTATGGTCTATCATGCATGCTACATGAGCGTTACATGCAAATGACACACACAAAGGGCTCCATTCCATTCCAAGTATCGGTCACCATTTATATCATGAGAGAAAACCATAAACCAGAAGGTACAGAACTAAGGGCGCAAAGCATAAACCAAAGGGTATAGAATTTATGGCTCAAAGAATGCAACGCATGCCATAGGAAATGAGTGTGGTATTCACATGTACACATGCATTTATCAAGGGTCAACAAATGGAAGAACACTTTTGATATATGATTGAATTGGGGAGGGAGTTTTAAGGCAATTTGGTCTATGAGGAGAAACATACACAACTCCAATATATCTCTACTAGAAAAAGTGCCCAGCGTTGCTGGGCTTTTCGTTGGGATTAAAGTCAAAAGTTAATGAAGATATGATTGAGAACGTCTTGGTGCCATGAGTAATACATATGATCTTTCATGATGTGTAGTCGCAGGCATAACCTATAAGCAGCTCATTGGTTACATGTGAAAGTGTTCCATCCAGCTCAACATCCATATTAAAACCATCTATATCATATCCTCCATTTTGGCATAGCCTATGAACAACCCATTGGTTACATACGAAAGTATCTTAGTACTTATTTTAACATAGCTGGCATGACCCTGGTAGTTGCCAACTGACCAGCATGAGAAATTGATATTTTGGATTATGGTAGTCTAAGGTGGTCTTTGGTGGGCATTATCATGAATCCTCTAAACGATGTCAAAACAAAGTACATATAGCAAATGACCCTAGTAGAGATCGATTTGAACCACAACGGCATGGCATAGTTGCGTATAATTGTATTTGATGTAAGCTTCCTCAACAAAATGAACATGTTACTATACCAAAAGTTTATATGCTAGCGTTGTTGCCCAATGAATACGTAATACTTGCCATAAAATGATTCTATGACCACGAAATTGAGATTCGATCAATTTTCTATACACACCACTGACCTCCAATCCATGCATATACAAACACAAAATTCAAATTATACATCCACAAAATGTCCAATGTACTCTTACTCCATTCCATGCTAACTGTGTTGTTCTCTAATTGTGAGCAAGCTCATTGAACGAAATAGCACATAGGCTGTGCCAAAAAATATCTAACAAATAAATATCTGTTCTCTAATTGTGAGCAAGCTCATTGAACGAAATAGCACATTATCTAACAAATAAATATCGCATGAAATAACTTATAGCTGCACAAATGCATGTTTGGACATGCCATAAGCTCTAGCAAAGTTTTCTGTTCTATATGACCACAGAGCTTTACAAAATGCTCACATGTGTAGTCTTAGCTGAAGTAACAAAAGCCCAAAACACCTTTGGTTTCTTAAAATGAATTTTGTTCTTGTTGTTGAAGGAACCCAAAGGCCAAGCTATTACCTTCATTTAATTATTGAAAGCTTGATTTGATGTTGAAGGACGATTTACGTGTAGGAGTCTATTGTACAACACAAGTTAGTGGGAAGCATTGGCTCCTTGCATATAATCTGCAAAGACGGGCTGCAGCATTTAGAATGATGGCGATTATATGTAGAAGGAAGTCCTACATCATTGCATTGCAAGTTTCAAATTACAAGCACATACGCCTACAAACTGAATCTCAGGTAGAAAAAAAAATTTGCTTCATGGAAAAGCGTTATGCAGAATATATAAGATTCCAAAATGGCATGATAAAACTGATCAGCAGGCTTGTACCAGAAGGTACACATGCTTTGTTTCACATCGTAGCACTATGATTATAGAAGCATAAGCACCAAGAAATCATCAGATAGATTTTGATCCATCCAACCATTAAGTTACCTATCTTCTGGCCTTAACAAATAATTCTACAAATTTAAGAACAAATTGGAAGGCAAGAAAATTACTGTAATGTGGCAATCAGTTGATGTTGAAGGACAATTTTCTGTATAGAAGTCCGTTGTACAACACAAGTTAGTGGGAAGCATCAATTTCTTGCATATAATCTGCAAAGACTACTGCAAACACTTAGAATGAGGGCCATTATATGTAGAAGAAAAAGTTCTACATCATTGCATTGCAAGTTTATCATAAGAGCAAAATCATCCCAGGTACAAATGATTCCAGAAGCCTACATCAAGCGGGCGGCAATTAATCTGACCACAAAGAATTACAGGAATTGGCAGAACAATAATTTTTTAATTTCATATATTGTTACGTTGCAATAGAATCAATAGCTATATGGCCAGCTCGCCGCTTTGACAAAATATATTTGAATTCTAAATCTTTGTCCTACAAGGCCACACCGGAAACCCAGCAGTTGCATGCCTCCTCCAAGCTCATGCACTTTGCATATATATCAATTATCAATTAGAGTACTCCCAACAATAATATCAGATTGAATGCCACTTTGAATCATCTGTTCATGAGTTTTCCTAACCTGATGGCTACCAAGCTGGCACAAGCTTTCAATATGCCCAAAAAAGTTACATTGTTTGGTTCTATGCCTTCTTCAAACATATCCTCATAACATTCCAGGGCAAGGATACTTTCTGCATGGTGAGCATATCCAAAAATCAGTGTACTCCATAGTGTACTCCATGACACAACATTCTGCCTTTGGTAATTTCTTAAGGACCAACCATGCTTCTTCTAGACCTCCACATTTGATGTATATGTCTACAAGGGCACACCCAACAACAATGTCATACCGAAGCCCAGCAAGAATAATCTGATCATGTATAAATCTCCCCTGTTCTATGGAACATATCTCACCACATGCTCTTAAAAGACCTAATAAGGTAAACGTATCTGGCGTTTTGTCTTCCTGTTGCATAACAATACAAGACCCAACTCACCACTGCCAAGCTTGCCATGGGCATCAATAACTGCATTGTAAGTATAATTGCTTGCTTTTGCAACATGGCTAAATGCAAAGCTAGCTTCAACCAGACTTCCACAAGATGCAAGAAGACGAATAATGTGATCAGCCAAGATAGAAAGGCAATCTAGACCATTGCTAATCAACAATTGTTGCATTACTCTACTGAGTTGCAAGTCTTTCCAAACCAGAATGCTGAAGGTTTACTGCAGTAATGGATCCATCAGAATCAAATACAAAACCGTGCATATCTGTGCTCGAAGAAAAGACCGTGAACACGCCATTCTTTGTAGAAGATAAGCAGAATGGTCTGCATTGTTTCAGATATACAAGGAAGGGCTTGATCTCATTATCCATTTCCCAAATGTACAAGAGAAAGAACCAGTCCCCTATATCCTCAAGATGGAAAATGAATTTGAAAACCATCCAAGACTTTTGGCAAGCATTCATGCCAATGCATTTCTAGCATTGAAAAGCAGCAATCTTCAGCATTGAATCAGAGAAGATGGGCAAGAAAGGCAGCAATCTTCAGTATTGCAAGAAAAAAACTACGACTTTCGGAGAAGCTGTGCTATGGCCAATAGAAATGTAGCACCATCAGGTTGCTACAACTGAACCATCTTGTCATTGCTGCCCTACTCTGCTCCAGCACCAGAGGAGAGAGATGAAGAAAGCCAAAGGAGACACAAAAGATATATAGGAAAGATATAGGGATATTGAAAGCTCCTGACATTCCAAAAATCTCATGACCTACCTAGCATTCCAAGTGATAAAAGAGATGATCGCAGTTTGCCAATTCTTCAATGTAAGACTGTTTTTCTCAAAAGCTACTTTTGCTAATTGTTAAAGTTATAGGCTTCAGTTGGATGTTAAAATACTCTTTCTCATCTCCTTCCGGGAATCAATGGAGTTTACCAAGTTCATGTTTCTCGAAAGTCTTTTGGGGAGGCCAGGATAAAAAGAAAGATACTGATCACCTTTTAAAGCTAATACATTCTTGTCCAAATATCAGAATTATGTAGGTGGAAAGTAGAATATGGGATTTATAAACAAACTAAGTTCACACAAAACGATGTTTGGATGCAATCTGAGAAGCAATTAACATTGTCATATCCAATTTATGATATATCTCAGCAAATGCATTTGACTAATTCTTGGTCCTTGTCATCTTTGCAATCTAACAATAATAGACACTGAGAGGGTTCTGCTCATATCCCACGCTTGTTGGCATTGTTAATAAGCGCTATACAAATCCAGGAAAAATCATTTTCAGTACAGTTACAAAATTCATTACTAACATACATTCTAGACATACACAGTTCCTTGGGTCTCTGCAATAGCACGAGCATCAGCTGCACACATATAGTGTGTTGCAGATTCAGACTGAAACCAGTCCGGTGGGTGATCAAGGTCCACAAGAGCATATCTGACTGGATACTCAAAGGAATGGAAAATAGGATGCCGCCTTTTGTGCCATACTTTTCCTTCATAGAATTCACAGCCGTTGGAATTAGAAGTGGCGTAATTGGGATTGCCAATTGAATTTAGCCGGGGCAAGAAAAAAGAAGAATAGACCTAAAAGAAGTGGTTATGAGGTTAGAAAAGAGGGTCATAGCCAGGCAAATGAGCTGGGCTATGGCATTGCTAGAATTGGGAGGCTCGTTGTAGAGCTGAGGATCCGGCATAACCACTGGCC
The DNA here is from genome assembly GCA_021234155.1 of Isoetes taiwanensis. Taxonomy (NCBI): domain Eukaryota; kingdom Viridiplantae; phylum Streptophyta; class Lycopodiopsida; order Isoetales; family Isoetaceae; genus Isoetes; species Isoetes taiwanensis. Next base: position 10,242,981 of record JAJEKV010000007.1, on the reverse strand, counting down.
ACAAACTTACTATCCCCGAAAAACATAACGAAAAGAATCTTCAATACCGCATCTTCAATAACTTCAATCTGTGGAATCTTCAATATCTGCATCTACGAAATCGCAGAAAAAATGCTCTTATAGATAATGCCATTGGGCCCTCTTCCCTTGCCAGAAAAGAAACAAAGCATTGTCGGCTTGAATAAGCTGCAAAAGTGTGGCCGGATTGCATGAAAACATTCTGCATAATAATTTTAAGCCCTAATGCTTAGCCGCTCTAGCACAATTAGTTATAAATCTTCAACATCCATCAATCTACCATAAGAAATCCGCATGTCGAAGGATTCGATGCAAAACCAAGGGTCGAGGATGCGTGGCGTATCTGGTTGATCTGCAACCCAGCCAGAAGGGTGCAAGCCACAATCCAATAACCGCACTAAGAGCACTTTTTGAAAGCATCTCACCCGTCGATTTAATCCGACGCAAGATTGCGCATGCACTATCATAAAACGCCTTTTATTATTATATATATATATAGATAGATTGGCACTCTGCTTTACCACTCTATAGACGCCGACGCAAGCAATTTCTAGCTATTGTTTGGGGGTCCGGCTCGATCGCTTCGAGGGACGAATCTCTCGCGGAGATCCGAAGTCCCAAGCAGGCAAATCCCGGTGACACTCTTGTCACGCCGGGATTTTTGCTAACAGAGGAAAGAACAAGAAAAAACTCGATATAAGACAAAGAATGGCAATACACAATGAAACACACAAGACACTTGTGGAGAACACACTAATCCATTGATCAAAACAAGTGTACAAATGAAGGCTCAAAAGAGCTGTGAACAAAGCACCAAAGATGTCCCGCTTCAGAAGTGACAATAAAAAGAACACTCAACCCTCCTTTGAAGGAGCAAAAATGCTACAATATATAGGAACACCTGGTGGCCTACGGCCTGACCGATCCTCATCATGACAACGCTGCTCCACTACTTGGGCACTCGAACAGAATGAAGCCGCCCGCAACCGTGCAACAGACAAGTAGTGGCCCGCGGGGTCCTACCTTTGGGTCTTCTGCTTTTGAGGAGCTTTGACTACCGTGGGCTTTGTGGATCCCTCTTCTTGACACCGCGGCCATGGGGCCTCACCATGCGCGAGTATAGACCTCGTAGGTCCGCCAGCCTGGGTAGGCTAACACTCTACCAAACTACACTTATTGGCTAGAAAGGGGCATGAATTCGGGGTGGGAATCCTCGCTCCTCTTTCCTCGATCTTGAAACATAGAGATGAGGGAGGCTCACTTTCATCAGATTCATCGGAGTGTTGTTCGTCTCCTTTCCGGATTTGTTTGAGTCCCGGATGCCAAACATTCTACCGCTCCTATGAGAAAGCCTTCGAAATCATGTTCTCCAAAATGGGGGGATCTCGATGGAAGATTTGTGATCTCCATGTATAAGACAAGGTCCAACCCAACTTTCCAAAGATTTGCATTGGGGTTGCAAAATGGATCCGCACTTTATGCTTCGCGATAATACCGAGTATGGTCATGAGTGCCGCATGCACTTCCGCTTCGTCAAATACGATGGATCAGCTGAAGTTTTGGCCTTGGCAAGGAAGGTTACAAGACCGAGAAATTGCATTCAGGCGGCCTTCCACCTAACACGCGTGGGCATGTATATCCAGTTGTTGGTGTTGTCCAAAGTTTCATCCTCACCATTTCGCCTCATGATGGCTTTAACCCTAACGCTTGTCCGCCAATTGCCGTGGGTGTCCAATCAGATGTTCTTTGACTTCGTAGTCCAGAATTCTGGTCTCCATGCCGGGAATTGACCTTTGATCGAGGTGGGCATCCAAAGCTTGCTAGTGTACTTTCCTGCTGTTTGGGGTTGTTTGGGCCATCCCGGTGATCCGCTCTTGGAATTCCAATAATATCTTCTCGTAGTTGTTTGTAATCGCCTCCCCATGCACCGGAATGTACATGTGCCGTCATCACGCAGTACGTGGTCCCACTCATCGAGGGACGTTCATTTCAGCTCCGCAGCAGACCGTGCAAGGAAGCATAATGTTGTAAGAACAACCGCGCAAGGTCAAGTTCTTGTTCGGGGAGTTGTATAGTGTCCGGGAGCTGCCAAGTTCGCTAGCCATAGCTCCACTTCTTTCGTAGAAGAGGCATGTATTCCGAGGTACGCTTGCAGAAATTTTGTGTCTTGGAGGTACTTGTTCTTCTTGGTCAAAAAAGAACCCGCCGCGGTATCTCCTTTAAAGTTCTCGCTTTATCCGGATGAGCCCGAAAAACATGTGCCGTAGAAGTCGCGGCATGACATAAGCCGGGGGCTATGGTGCCGAGAGCGAAAATGGTCGAGATCCGCAACCCCAGATATCAAAATTGACGAGCACAAAGTGTGCCTCGCTCATGGACGTGCATGAAGGGCCATTGTCGCTCGATATCAGCTTCTGATCGGGGGACTTGTGGTATCACCCTTTGTTTCTCCGTAATAAAAGAAAAGTGTTTTTCCTTGCTTGCACATAGTCATGGTAACCGCCGGGCTCGATAGTCCAGGGGAATAGCAGTATGCAAGCTGATAGGTTTGTTCCCCGCTTTTTCTTCTGCATCATCTCCAGCCTCGCCGCCTATCGGAAAGCCGATCTTGTAATCTCCCAATGATATCTTTGTTGCCTGAGAGACTGGTCCGCAGTCTCCGCGGATTCTTTATGTGAGGTGGCCTGACTTGTTTGAGAAGTTGGGAATCGAGGAGCTTGAAGCTCCGAGTGGCTTGCAAGTCCGCCTTTGAGTGCAGCTATTTCAAGAGCATCCCGGCAGCCGCGTCAGGGTTGTCGCGGAGCTGGTCTAACTTGCCTTTGGAGAGATGCTGGCGTGAGCATCCTTATTCTCGCAGCGTGGTTTCGAAAGTCGGGGACCTTGGACTCAAGTATCGTTGGTCGTACGGGCGTGTCGTTTCTCGGCGAGTAGCATTATTCGCGACGCACTGTGATTGTTGTAGCGTGTCTCAAGATCGCTGTACTTGGTGTCGCTTTTGTTTGAGGGACTCCTTTTAGTTCCTTTGACAATTTTGGGATTGATGAAGGGTGTCATGATGGATCATGAATTGATTGTGCAAGGCTTCTTCTCGCCTCACAAATAGCCAAATCCCAGTCTTCGTGATGACTTCGGCTTGAGTTGGTCCACTGACTGCGTCGCGGCCCCTCGGGTGGCTCGCTTATGAAGTTCGCGTGATGATCACGGAGGGCATCAAGGTACCGAGGACAACCACCGTAGGTATCCACTGTGTGAGGAGGTGGATGGGATGGCTTTGATCTCACCCTTTGTTTATAGATCCTTGGTCATTGCCGTGGAGTGTCCTTTGTGAGTACCGTGAGATCAATGGATTTTTGTTGTCTTTTCATTGCTGTTGTTTTTCTTTGCGCCGTTGAGTCCGAAGTGGAATTGTTGCACAAGGTTAACCGGTGGTTGTTCTCGTGGTTGGTTATCAACGTAAGGAATAGGTTTTAGAGAATTGGAATTTACGAGGTGGAGATGACTGGTTGTGAAATATTTCTCAATACCGAGTTGGGCTGACGATTGATTGGCAAGTCGGAAGAAGGAGGAGAGTTTGGTTGAAGACCTTCAAAGCATCAATAAGGTCAGGGATGTTGGCTTGGTGGAGAAGGGGGCATGATGGCGCGTGGGGTCCGATGATTAATGAAAGCTCGAAGTGGGCTCCCCATGGGGCAACCGAGGAAGAGTTAGGGATTTTTCTCGAGAATCACAAGTTCTCGCTGGAAATCTCCGATACGTGAGTTGAGTCCAATTGATTGTTTCCCTGGTGCAGGTGAGGATATAGTACGATGGTAGAAAACATCGCTAATAGAGGTATTCTTCATGGAGTAACCTTGAAAATTTCCTCCAAAGAAACTTGGTAAAGGCATCATGTTGCTTTGGAAGGTGGATACTTGGTTTGTGCAAAGATTATAAGGAATAGAGCAGAATTTGGGAAATATCATATTTACCAATGTCAAGGTAAAGACAAGGCCTTGGGTTGAGAAAAAGGCGAGGCTATGGTTTGAGGGTTTAGGAGCATAGGGTTTCCATCACTTGGGAGGCATATCCATCTTCTCACCTTCACCCGTGTTAGCCACAAATTAAGCTGTAATTTGTTCTTGTTGGGAGCCTGGAGTTCCATTGCTATAAAAATGAAACAATCCTGAACTCACCGGAGGTTATAGGTGATGCCGATGTGGAGCCGGTGCGATGAAGAAACTAACTTGATATTTTTCAATTCGCGTTTGATCCATTGGTGCGCTGCTTGAGTGTTGAGTTCTTGAGGTAGAAGCCATCTTGAAGGTCGAGGTCACGGAGTAATAAGCCCGGACGGAGTGGAGTATGAGTGAAAAGTGAGGAGTGGAAGTGACGGTTGGAAGGGTTTTTTGAGTCGGGAGACATCGCGTGTCGAAGATCGACGATTTGAGAATCTCAAGAGACAGCCTTCAGACCAAGATGCGAGAGTTCCCCGCGGAGAATAAAACTTTAATGGCGATCGTATTAACTCACGGCCGCTTGTCGGAATATTAAAAAGAGGAGTCGAAAAGTTTGCGGTACAAAAAATATTATGGAATGATTACGGAATATCTGTGAGGTGACCTTCGTGAACAACCGCTAGGGTTGGTATTCGGGCCTATAAATTGGAAGTTGGGTTCGGCCGGAAGAACCAAAAATTCGTGAAGATGGAGAACTCGATAACAAATGTCCGGTGAGCTTCCCGCGACCGGATTACATGCAAGATGGACGACGCCGATCCGATTCGTATGCTCAGGAATCGCGGATCCCTATGGATCCTTGGTTGAGGCAATCGCCGTCAACCGAGATAAACCGGATGCCGAGGTGATCGCTCACCGAGTGGTCGCACTGGGCTCCGTGATCCTCCGAGTGGAGTGCCCCCTGCAGTAAAAAGGGCCAGTAGCAGCATGATAGGGTTTTCCCAATTTTTGTTTAGTTTAGGACTGTTCGGTGAAAAATCCCACGTAATTGTAGCCTTCGGGCAATTTTGTACATAATAGAAAAGTGTTTCTCATAAATTTGTACAAGTGGTATCTTGTTGTAAATTTTGTTCTTGAGCTAAGGATGCTTTGCAGCGGGGGTTTGAAATTTCTTTTTGAGTCGAAATCCATTGACTAATGTAGGAAATGGAGTGCCATTCAATTCTTGTAATTGTAAAACTCCGTGATGTGGTATCTCGGAAATTTTGTATGGTCCCACCATCCGAGCTTGAGTTTGCCAGATGTTGTTGGATATCTCGAGTCGAAAAGAAGAACTAAGTCGCCAATTTGAAAAGTTTTGTTTTTGATGTGTTTGTCATGCCATTGTTTTTGTGAAGTTGTTTGCCTTGTTGAAGTCTAAGAAAAGCATCTCTTCGAAGTTCATCCAGTTGTTCCAGTTGATAAACTCGTTCTTGCAAAGTCTGCTGATGGATTATGTTCTGGTTGCTAACTGAAATTTGAGTGAGGGTAAAATGAACTCAAAAAGGCATAAGAGCCTCTTGGCCATACACAAGTCGAAAAGGTGTTTGACCATTTGCTTTGTATGTTGTATTGTAAGCCCATAAAACTGTAGGTAACTTATCTTGCCAATCTTTTCTTGTAGGATCACAAATCTTCTTCGCGTGGATAAGCACCTTGTTTGTGCTTTCAGCCAAGCCATTACCACTCGGGATAGTAAGGCGTGCTTTTTCGTGTGATGAATGTGCGATAGTTAGTGAGTTCAGCAATAGTGTGATTGATGAAATGAACTCCACGAATCACTAACTAATTCTAAGGGACATCCAAATCGCGTGATGATGTTCTTGTAGAGAACCTTAGCCGCATTCAGCGTACCGTGGTTGTCGTAGAGCACACGCTTCAGCCCATTTGGTTGCATAGTCCGTGAAGACTAGAATGTAAGCGGCCCTAGTGTTGATTGCAGGTGGGTCCATGGGACCAACAAAATCCATACCCCATTTGGCAAAGGGGAGAGGCGTATATTGGCGTGAGCGCAGAGCCACGGGTCGTGGGTCTACTAAGCCTCGACAAACATCACACGGGCGTGTGTATTTGTGAGCATCTTTGAAAAGCTGGGCGAAGAATACCCAGCAAGGAGGAGTTTCCTTTGTCGTGTTGTCTCCGCTGAAATGACCACGCCAAGTCCTTCGTTGGGCTTGTTTGACTAGATCGTGGACTTCGTGGAGGAAGAACACATCGCCGGAGCACATTGTCTTTGCCACATTTATAGAGATGGCCAGCAACCATCGTGATAATCTCGCATTTCCGGCGGAATTGTTGTTTATGCAGAAGTTGTCTTTTCCGAGAGAGCGTGGGGTCACTTGACGGAGTGCTTGCGGAGGAGAAAGCGTTGATAGTCGCGGGTACCAATGAGGCGGCGCTGACCAGAACAATTGAGCATCCTGGAAGGGCATCGTGAACTCCTTCCGAGGGATCATCCGCGGTATCGTGAAAGATAGTCTGGGACCGTGGTGAGCGTCCCGGCATGAATAATGTCAAAAGGGGCAAACTCTTGCAATATCAATATCCATCGAAAGCAATTCGCCCGTGGGGTTTGGCTTATTGATTAAATATAGAAGAGCTTGATGATCCACATAAAAAGCCGAATTTGACTACCAAGAAGATAGTGTCGAAAAGCTGCTTGTAATACAAAAGATAAGGCCAAGGGCTTCCCTTCCGCGGGTCGAATAGTTGCGCCGCCAGATTGAGTTTTCCACGGGCGACCGATGGGCTTGTCCTGATTTGGTGCATACTCTTGAGCTAGAACAGCCCAATCGCAAAGCCCTAAACATCAACATGGACATGAAATGGTTTGTCCCATTGAGGTGGTACTAGCACGGGGGCTTCGTGGAGCTTGACTTTGAGTTCTTTAAAAAGCTTGATTTGCATCGATGTCCAAGTCCATGTGTATGGATTTCCAAATGGGCTTGTGAATTGGATCGGCACGGCAAGTGCCAATTCGAATAAAGGTGGCATAGAAGTTGACTTTGCCAAGAAAGGAACGCGTGTCCTTGATATTCGGCAGTGGATATGCTCGATGACACAAAACCTGATTTTGGCTGGGTCCGTTGTAATGCCGCGGTCGACTCACCACATGTCCTAGAAGTACACCCGAGGTGACACGTAGGTGCACTTTTCCTGATTGAGGCTAATTCCAGATTCATCACAAATAAGTTGAAAAACTAGTTCAAGTTTTACCAAATGGTCCATAACGGGTGTAAGTGGAGAAGTCATCCCGAAAGACTTGCGAGAAAGGATGAACTTGCATGTACTCTTGAAAAACAGCAAGCATAATGCGCTGAAATGTGGATGGTGAGTTTGATAACCAAAAGGAAATCACTTTTGTAAGCAAAGGTACCCCATGGAGTAGTGAAGGTAGTCTTTAGTTGATCTTCTTCTTCTCGAATGGATATTTGATTATAACCGGAGAAGCCGCCCATGAAGGAGTACATCTCGTGGCCTCGCTACATCTTCCAACACTTGATCCGCGGAAGGGGAGAGGAAATGATCCCGGTCCGGTGGCTTGATTGAGTTTTCTATAATCCACACAAACGCGAATTTTTCCATTATGTTTGAGGGCAATAACAATAGGACTTACCCATTCTGGAATGTTTGACCTCGTAGATAAGTCCAGCGTCCAAAAGCTTGTCAATTTCGGGCTTTAACCTTTTCACGGTAGTTTGGGTTAAGCCGGTCGCCGCTGCTAGATGGGTCTAGCATCCGGCTTGGTGGGAATCGAGAGTTGTCCCAATTCTTTCTTGATACCTCGGAGGTCTTTTGTAGCTCCAAGCAAAGATGTGCTTGAAACGCTTTGAATAGCACAATGGCTTGCTCCCCCAATGTTTGGCGGAGGTCGCTAAATCGGATTGGTTGATTTGTTCCAATATCAATTATGTCCACCGCAGAGTTTGAATGTGTGGAATGACTTGATCATCCCCGAACAAAGGTGGGCCGCTCACGAGTAGGACAGATGTTCATGTTGACCAATTTTGAAAAATAGTGGCGCCCACTAGGAGTTGGTGTGGTGTCTTCTTGAACGGAGGAGGAGCCGGGGTACCGCCTCTCCTCATGTGGAACCAATGTGACGCTGTTTACAAGGTGTCAAATAGGGTCAACCAAGCGTGCTATGCCTTTTTATCAATATCCATGTCTTCCCATGGTTGATTGTATTCGGGTAAGCCGCGGAGTGGCAAACCCTTGGCTTGTAACCGGATAGGTGTTGCAAACTTGTTCAGAGTCACCGCCTGATTCGCGGATCTACGTAAATGATCCGCCCCGTGGTCGATCCATCGCGGGCGTGAGCTTGCCATCCGTGATAACAAGTTGATCTGTGGCCCAAGAGTGAATGCTTTTAGCTTGTCTCAAAAGGGTCGCCCTACTAACATTTCATAATCTCCCTGATCTTCTCCCGCTCTCCAAACACCGAATTCCATGGTAAATTGTAGATCTCCAATATTGACCGGTATTGGTTGTGTAACTCCTTGTGGTCGCGTGATATGGCCATTCGCAGCTTGATGTCATAAGGGGCGATGGAGCCCCTTATGCCCAATTGTCGCCCGAGATTATCCGTAATAAGATTGATCATACGCCACCATCGACCGGAACATGGTGAACAGTTTTGGCCCACGCATGCACCGCGGGTGTTGATGTGGCGATCGCATTAACAGGTAATACAGGTTTTGTAAAATGTGCTCGTAGTGCCGACATAGTTGTAGGATAGTCGAAGGCGAGAGGAATTTTGATTTTAGCAAGTTCTTGTTGAAGTTCGTGAGGGATTGCGTAGTTGTGGTGATCCGCGGGTTGTTGTTGCTCAAAGAATAGATGTCGCTACCTTGTTGAGGAGGTCGACTTCAGCAAACAATGTTGAGTGGTGGTGTTGCGATGTCGCGGCATTCGTGGGTCGGCTTCCGATCGTGTGGTAGCATCGACAGACTTTGAGTGCCTTACCTTCACGCTCGATGAGTTGAAGCAGACTTTGGCGGTTTAGGCTGAACATGAGGAAGTAGTTGATCCAGATTGGGTGCAAAATGAACAGATTTGGTCGATGGCTCAGCCGGTACAGAATCGGTACGCGAAAACTTTGGTGCACTTGGGGTGCTTATGGCGGGGAATGAGGGAGAACCCTCAATCCAGCTTGGAGGATTCAAGGCGTGTGATTGCATGGTAAATTTCTTCTTGAGTTGATCATCCAATTGTTTTTGAGTTGTTTGGTCGTTGGCGGGTTGTTGTTGTGGTGGCCGGGTGGCCGCTTGATAATCGGGCGGGGCCTTGCCTTCCCTTGGCTTCCCATACTTGAAAAGGTGTAAGACGACCGCCGGGGTTTGATTGGTGCCGAATTTGTATTTGAACTTGAGGAAGTTGAGGACACCGCGCAGACCGATGACCCCATTGGTCACAGCTGAAACATTGGGACTTGCTTGGATCAAAAGTGGAACGAGGAGGTCCACGCCAGGTTGCCGTTGTTGCCGGGTTGTTGTTGTTGTCGTAAAGCCGCGGCGTGGTCCGTGGGTTGAGTTTGGCGCGGGTACCTTCTCGCACTTGGTGAACAAGACGTTGTCGATAATGGATTTGGTCGCGGATTTGTACATTCTTCGCTGGTGTGGTTCCGCATGTTGCGGCGCTTGCAATGGATCATGCTATCCACAGAGTTACACTCATTCGCCAGATGTCCCGAAAGTAATCGCAAATAGTACACCAAATGTTATTTTGGGGGAACCGCCGAGGAGGGCCGAGGTGCTGGGTGTAGCCGAGGGAAATGGGAGTATCGTGGCTTTGATCACCGCAAGTGAGGAAACATGAACGTGAGTGATTGACTAATTCAATGGCTTCTTGTAATGTCTTGGGGCTTAAATACCTACCATAAATCGATGTGAGAGGGTAAGCCTTGAAGAAACCACACTAGAATTTGGCTTTGGGTTGGAAATTCCTTCAACTTGTTGACTAAGATCCGCAATTTGGTCAAGAAAAGTCTCCGGCGTGATTCTCCGGTTCCGCTTTTGAGTGTGTTGAGGTCGCTCGCCAGCTTGTTGATCATCCGCAAGGGTGCCGAATGGGAAAGAAAAGAGGTCTTCATGTGTATCCAATCTTGTTTCCAAAGGGCTTTGTTTGCCATCACCATTCGTGGGGTGCTCCTAACCAGGTCGCCGAAAAGATGTGGAATTTTAGTTTTGATCTGGAGTGACCATTGAGATCTGCAGTGACTCAAATTCATCCATGTGAGCCTTTGAGCACTCGGGTCTATGTGTTTACCTTTATCATTTCCAAAGAGTGGATATGGGAGTTTTAAAGCATGTGTAGGAGTTTACGCATGAATGGGTGTTTGCATTTGTGGGAAAAGAAAAGACAAGAGGTGTTGGTTGTCGATAGGTACCGAAACCGCATAGGTTGTGTGAGATTAGTAAAAGAGGTAATCGGGCAGCTTGTAGTGGGGAACAAAGGTTGTGACAGCATGAACAAATGCGGTGGGGAACAGCTTAAGGAACATTTGTAGGGGAATTGACAAAGGTGGAAGCCGTGGTACCGTTCCTAAAGAAAGATTACCAATAGAGAAAACATTTTGCGATGTTCCAGAAAATTGGCGTGGTTCCGGCCGATCTTGAGTTGGGGATTCCTGGGTGGAGTAAATTCAAAGGGTCGTGGTTGCAGCCGCATGATGTGGCTTAACAGGAACGGACAATGGCTACCTTCCACGTGGGAGGTCGGTCCGAAAGTTGTCGTGGTGTAGGTGGAACAGATTGGCGCCTCGCATAACCCGAGAAGAGACAATCGAACCAGAGTGTATGTGACATATTCGCGGAGGCGCCGCTAGCTCATGGCGACGCAAGCCTTGACTCCATCCGTGTTGAATATCGCCTCTGAGTAAAGAAGGGATTGAACATGGTATCAATACAGCCGTGAAGTGACCCCTAACAAAGCCCAAGTTTGGGGGTCCTGCCTCTGGATCGCCGAGGGACGATCTCGGTGGAGATCCGTGAAGTCCTGTATAGGGCAAATCCCCGGTGACACTTTGTCACGCTGATTTTTGCTAACAGAGGAAAGAACAAGAAAAACTCGTGATAAGACAAAGAATGGCAATACACAATGAAACACACAAGACACTTTGTGGAGAACACGACAATCCATTGATCAAAACAAGTGTACAATGAAGGCTCAAAAGAGCGCATTAACAGGCGACCAAAGATGTTCTGCTCAGAAGTGACACAAAAGAACACTCAACCCTCCTTTGAAGGAGCAAAATGCTACAATATATAGGAACACCTGGAGTGGCCTACGGCCCGAATCTGATCCTCATCATGACAACGCCGTGCTCCACTACTTGGGCACTCGAATAGAATTGAAGCCGTCTACTCACCGTGCTAATCAGACAAGTAGTGGCCCGCCGTGGGTCCTACCTTTGGGTCTTCTCGCTTTTGAGGAGCTTTGACTACCGTGGCTTTGTGTGATCCCTCTTCTTGGACACCGTGGGTTGGCTAGCCTCGCCCATGCAAAGAAGTATAGACCGCAGTCCGCCAAAGTATTGTGGCTAACAAATATGCATAAATGCTTTGGTTCCTATCAAGTTTTGTTCGACTTATTGTGTATAGAATCATTTCCAGCTATGCATAAAGGCTTTGGTTCCTATCAAGTTTTTGTTCGAATTATTGTGTGTAAAGAATCGAATGTAAGCATTCAATTTGGACATAGGTAGGACAAGTACAATCTCAAAGGACTTGGGCACTAGGTACCGCCTTTAAACTTTTCTTCTGAATCTGCCGCCGAGCTTAAACCTTTTGATCTTTTTAAGGAGGGGATGTGTCAGATGTTTAAGTTTGTTTGACTTGGATCGAGGGATTGGAGACAGAGCTACTTGATACACCACAGATTCTTGGTGGTATGTCAAGCATCAACAAGTGGGAAAGAGAAAGATCTGCTTCTGGTGGCAAAGGGACAAGAAGAGCTCCGCCGACAAGTACAAGAAGGTCGGTGTTGTGCTCTCCGCCTCTCCGCATTCAAGCATCTTACATTGTATGTGGAAGATCACTCAAGGGTAAGTTCTACCACACGGGAAGTTATCAAGATTCAATTACTCTCACTCTTCAATGAGCAAGTCGGTGGGGACCGGCAAAAGGCCGGGCGCCTTTTAAATTGTCGAACCTTTGGGTGGAAGGATCTAGAAGGGATGAAGGAGGCCGTAACCCTAACATCCGTGGAGCTTGGAAATGGAGATTTCCGTGGTGAGGGAGAAGTCGCTTAACACCGAGCTTTACGCCCAAATGCGGCTAAAGACTCTAAAGCACCTTGCAGCTACCCGTGATGTTGTAGTTCGAAAGAAAAACTCCCACAAGACCGCAGATGAAGCGGATGAGAGTACACGAGGATTCGGGATGTCAAGATGAGGAAGATATGGTCGACTCCCAATTCTTGGATCCGCATGAGTGATTAGGAAATCACAGAGAGGGGCCGTAAGATGGAGCTACCGGCTCGATATCCATTGGGATATCACACAAGCCGCCGCCGACATCGACGGCGCCCGGTTTGCACGAGGAGATGCCGCCTTGTTCAACCACAGGAATTTAATCCAAGACACATGCCGAGATTCTGAACTTGATGGTGCGCATCCTCGCTGCAGATCCAATGCCCATGGATGTCATACCATTCAAAGCCAGATCGGGCCGTGAGTTGTTCACCGAAAGTCCGAGAAGACCTCAAGGGAAAAGACGCCGTTTTGGGTTGTGGACGGCCAACATTCAAATCGAGCAGCAACAGTATTGCAGCGGAAAAGGAAGTGCCGCAAAGGATAGTATCTTTCAAGTTTTCGATCATTGATTTCATGACAGTAACTTCAGGAGGATTTCCAATCACAAGTTCGAAAAAAAGGAAAAAGTCTGTCATCTTGCAACAAACAAGTACTAAACTACTTTTGATCTAAACAAAACGCTTTGGTAAATGGTCGAGAATGCATTCCACGTACCTATCAACACGATGCTTTATTTGTTTGTGGCATAATACGTACCCAATATCAATATATCTCAAGATTTAGAACCACCACTTCCAAAGGGAGTTCTCGCCCCATATGCAAAAATGAAATTGATTGGAATTCCTTTGTAGATTGAATTGATAATGTATTTCTTTTGTGGAATTCTTGTTTGGTGGTCGCTCGAAAAGGGAGAATTTTGGAAAGGGAGGGATGGATCCATTCAAACCGAAGTTCGATTCAAGGCGCCAAGAATTGGGAGGGGGGAGGCCGTCGAGGATGTTGTTGCAACCATTACGGACCTATCACAAAATGACAAATTACCCTAATCCACGTATTTATGATGCTCCCGATGCTCCATCATATATCCCATGGGAAATCCCCATCCAATAACGTCTCGCCATATGGATCCTCCGCCTACCCCGCTCCCCGAGATGGTCGAGGCATGAGAAGAGGACACGGAGGTGTCTTGTACACCCATCCCCTATGGGCTCCTATATATTGATGAAATCCTTCCGTGAGGGCACTTATGAACTTTGGGTCCCTATTGAAGATGATCTCCTAGGCATCCCATGCAATCTAAAGATCTCTTTTTAAATGCCTAGGGTTGTGTCTGCGGGTCAAGGCTTCCTTGAACTTGTCAAGAAGCTTGTACACTCTGAATCCAATGTACAACCCACTCCTTGACTTTCTCGATGCTCTCCTTCGAAGAGGTATCCATGCTATTGGATTTGATGGTGTAGCTAATGACCTAAGGTCTTCATGCCCCGCTGAAGGTAATGTTCTTTTACTTTGTATAATCTTCCATGAATCATCATGCATTGAAGGTTACAAGATTCAAGGTGACCCTTCCCACTCCTGCTTCGTCGATATTGTTGTGTTGACTCTGTCGATCTCCTTCACGTCGACTCTTCGTCTTGGCAGTCCCATATTGTCTTTGTAAGAGTGACCACGATGCTGAGTGCTTTGCCACTTTGAACTGTTGACCTCTTCTTGAGAGTTAAGTCTATTCGCATCCATGTTCGGGTTCTATAAACTTGAAGTGATCAATTATTAATGCTACTATTTGATCCCCCCGATGCCTCTTCTTCCTGTTGGTACTTAATTTTCGATCTCTAAAGTCGAAGGTCATCATGATCTTGGCAAAGAGATGGTGTTGTCGAGGTTGATATAGCTACTCCGAGAATCGGGTTGACAAGGAAAAAGTTGGTTACAATTTGGTTGTACTCCTATTCTTGAGCAATCTAGCCTCGATGGCTTATAATTTCTCCTTAGTCAAGGCATCTTTGCTTGAAGTCTAGATCTAATACTACTATGGGCATGTATATCTAAGATAGTTGCCCTCCTAAGAAATACGTTGGTCTCATATCTGTTTGGTCTCATCTTTGGAACTCATGATATAAGTACTCAATGAAGTCATCTACTTGTTGGTGATGGGGCTGTGACCTGAGTGAGTGACCATGGCATTTGGCGTCGAGTCACCCAAGTGAAGCCTTTGAAAATGGCATGGTGATTTTTTTACATTACAAGTTATTGCTATCCACATTAACATCCCGAAATCTATTTTAGCATCTTACTTTCGACATTTCACAAATTCTTTTAGGGAAATTTCACTCAGGAAACTAGGAGTCGGTTATTCCCCACATTTGGGCCTTTCGAGGCTCTCAAAATCTCATTTGGTGCTGAATGACCCGAGTGGAGCCCTTTGAAGGCATCGGGGTGATTTTCTTGCATTACAAGTTATTGCTATCCACATTCCTGAAAATCTATTTTAGTATCTTACCTTTCGATTTATGTCAATTTTTACTATGTTTTGGCCGACATGGGTTACTCTGCACATTTGGGAATTCAGAGACTCTTGAAAATGCATTTGATATGGGCTGATCAGAGTGGTTCAACTTTCTTGAGTTTGATTGTTCTAAATTACTAAAAATTATCTTTATATTGATACAATAATATTTCCTAAGGTCTTGTCCTCCCTTACTCTTCGGGTTTTCATATCCTTGGCCATCACACTCATCCTTTTCGCATGAATTGCATAGGTTTGCCCCTTCAAATAGCTGGGCAAGTTCCGCTTCGCCTGCTTCTTAGCAACACCTTATCATCCTGGATTTGACTCTATAATCTGCCTTGAAATCTCACATGACCTTTCAATGGTGCTCTTCGAATAAGAAGGTTGATGCATTCTTGCAAGTGTCGGATCTCCCAAAAATTCCAACCGAGTTGGAGTTGGGTCATGGCGCTTGGGCTTTCTTTGACCCCTTAGGTCAAGGAGGTGGCTTCTTAATGTTCTTGGGCTGTCCGCTTTTACAAATCTTGGTATATTTATAGTTGATTATACCAAGAATTGTATGATATCCATCGCTTGTTGTATTCGCAAAGAGGGTCGCATGCTTCTTCTCATAATCTATGTCTCTCTCTCTAATTTAATGGGTCTTTCATCCGTTGTACAAATTTTTGTTGATTCATGAGCTTCATATACTAGAAACAAAGGGCCATTCCGTAATCGCCAGCCTCCAATTATTTGGCAACCTCCTTCTCTGGCGGGCACTTGTTGCCCTAGCTTTCATATCCCCATCACCCCCGATGATGGCTGATCCTCCTATTGTTTTGTGCGGCCATTCTTGGTACCTTTCCTTTGGTATACCTGCTTTTTATCTCCTCGCTTTTTCTCCTCCTGCTTTGGGCTCTCCTCTTGGCCCACTTCCTTTTGTTGCACAGTCTTGTCGATCCAAGGATTCCCATGGATACTCGACTCTTATTCCTTGGAGGAACTTCTCAAATGTTTGGGGCTTGGTCCTCCATGGTATCACGTGATTTGCCCGGACTAATGAAGCTGCGAAGGTCCGCTTTCGCCTTGGATGCTTTTGGAAGGGATGCTGCTGCTCGAATCGCTTGAGCTGCCTAGCCATGGCCTAGGTTCTCTAACTCACCAAGCTATTTGCTTAGTCCTCCCAACAACTTGGATGCCAATTATGTTATTTGAGGCGCTTATTTGGGTTCCATCTCATGCACTATTTGTTCGGTACGCTCTATGGCAGCTTCAGAGATTTACTTAGAATTCGTCTTATTAAACAAGGAAATGTTCGAGCTACGAATTTGGGAATTTTGAAAAAATAGGGGTGTTTCCATGGAGTTTTAGCGGTCAACTTTTTGTAAGCGTTAATTTATTATAACTATGGGTTATCAATTAAAATACTTTGTCTAATCATTTTATTTTATTTTATTTTTTTGGAGATTTTCCTATTTCTTTTGGGCCAAATATTGGCCATTTTGCGCCATTTTCTTTCTAAGCTTCTTATTTAACGATTTCTCGTTCAATATTCACTTGTTAAATGGTGTTCATTAAATAATTGGAGCTCAAAATTACTAGAAACACTCTTTCCAGTGGCGCTTAAGCTTTTCAGAGATTGGCCCATTCGGATGAACTGTTCAGCTCTGAAGCTTCGCCCTCCTTTTTGAGGAGATGACAAGATCCACTCACAACCCTCCAAAATGTTCGTCTGGTAATTCTAATGCGGAACATGGTGCAATTGAAAAAGAATATGTTGTAGATTCTCCCAAAATGAGTGTATATGATGCACACAAAATGGCTCGTGATGGTGCTCTTTCTCGCCTCGAGCCCGCTTTTTGATGCACCTCAATCCTTTGATATTGTCTAACATGTCCTCTAATGGCATGGATCTTTGAGGCAGGACCTTCAACTCTTTCTTTTTCTTTAAAAAAACTA
Source organism: Isoetes taiwanensis (assembly GCA_021234155.1). Lineage (NCBI taxonomy): Eukaryota > Viridiplantae > Streptophyta > Lycopodiopsida > Isoetales > Isoetaceae > Isoetes > Isoetes taiwanensis. Next base: position 10,226,288 of record JAJEKV010000007.1, on the reverse strand, counting down.
TTCTATTCTATTCTATTTTCTATCTATCTATCTATTCCAAGTGTAGTGCCTCACTACTGCTCGTGTAATTAGCCCATATGTCCCGTAAGACTGAGGAGGATGTGTGTTGAATATGTGCCCTTGAGAAACTCTTCGAGAATGTCGCTACCCTCCCACATTGGAGGTTCCTCTCTGGTCTAAATATATTTATGCAAAAAACGCCAAAACCATAAATGCATGTTATTTTTGATCCTCATTCTTTCTCGTAGATATTCTTGCGAGTTGTTATTAAAGGAAGATAAGCTTGTTAAATAATAGCGTTATGCAATCCTTAGATAGGAGAAACTTGTCATTGAAGAGCTATATGAGTAGTACGCAAGGAAAACATGGTCTGGGATGACCTACTAGTTGAAAAGTGGCTCATCAAGCAGATTATGATGAATCTGTAACACAAATGAAGTAGTTGGGAGCCACAAACCATGCATGTGTATTGCCTTTTTAGGAAAGATGGTTTTATACTTGGATGCGGTTTTCACTAGCATTACATTTTACTTATCATTGAACTTTTCATGCTACTAGGCATGAATGAAAAACTACTTTTTTATACTATTAATTTCAATATATGTAAATTGCCATTGAGCGTATAATAAATGAGCTATATCGGACAAACATTGATTTCTGAATTTTATTGCTATTATTACGGTTCTTGTTAATGCAATGGGTTCTGTATGGCTCCGTTATGTTTGTGGCCTATACTAGTTTAATAAAATGTCTTCATATGTGATGTGTTTAGCTATCATAAGGGAGGGGATTGTTGCTGGCAATTGCATTGATGGCAACATATGCTTAATCAATACACCCAATCAGACATCTCTAGGAATTAAAATTAAAATTTAACATAATAATACCCTTAATGCATTTTTATGGGCTTTATTACACTACCACAATTTGTTAGCATTGCTATCAAATGTTGTGAGTGCTAGTCTAGGAAGGTGGCATTCAACCTTCAATGTTCCATATTCAACATTTGAAAACTATAGAAATTTGATGACATGCAGACTAATCTATCAAGAATACACCTCATCCAATGGCTGATCGAAAAGATGTAAATAGGATGAGATGAAGATCATAGATCAAGATCAAACAACAAATTACATATCTATAATAGGACATATTAAGCTATGGTGAAGTCCGGCTAACTGTAGTGCCATAGCCAAGAGCTTAGAGGTCTAGTGTTTGGTAAAGGACTGAAGTCCAAGGTGAATGCAATGGAGGAGGTATGTGATCCGTGGTAGGGGGGAGCTCAAGAGGTGGAAGCAAGTATCTATAGAGAAGGGTTGAACATTAACATTAACGTGTAAATTGTTAAGGGTAAGTTGCTTGGATGGATATACTAGATCACGATATCCTTCCTATACGGGTGATATGGGTTATTGAAGACGTGGAGGATGTCTGCATGGACTGGGGACATGGACAAGATCACGTAACAGTCCCGAATTGTACCTACAACATGGGCCTTCTCTGAGACTAGTATTACCATTTTCTTTTTCTTAAAACAAAAAAGAGCTTTGGATGGACATGAATTCCCCTCATGATTTTTTGAGAACTCGTGCGATGATTGATGGTTGATGGTTGGTATCTTTTATAATTACTTATAAAGATGGACATAGAAGGAAGGAAGGAAGGAAAAATTTTAACGTCCACGGAACCCAATCGGGTTATGGGACCAAGTACATAAGGGACGAAGTCCCCGACCAAGTCCAAACAAGAACATGGGCCGGCCCTTAAACCAAAGCACAACGTGAGCTAGAACACAACCATCATGACCCGGATTAAAACCACTGGAAAAAACCGCTGCCAGGATGACTATGGCTGCTCACATCGATCCAAAAATCCATGCTTTGTAATGGGCAACAAGCATACCTTCATACCTCCAGCAGTAAAGCTTCACCAAGCAACCCGAACCGTGAACCTCTTCACAACCGTATGTGTTGAAAAATGACGCCCCCCGCCAATCGCCCGAACCGCAGGGAAGGCGGCGTTCAGAAAAACCGCCAGTGAAATCGCACCATCTGAGGTGCCTCTCACCCATCCACCACCGCTAAGGGCGCCAAGACTTCTGTGTATGCGCCAAGCAGCGGACATCCACTCGAGCATAACGTGGGCCATCCTTCATCCCAGCTGCTCTAACGCCATCCATCATCAGATCCGCTCGGGCAGGCCTCTCAAAGTAGCCAGTGCAGCGCCAGCGCCAGCGCTAGGAGAAGAAAGGAAATGGGCATGGTTGAGAGCAAAATGGCTAAGAAAGAATTTATTGTTGTATATCTCTATCTCACCATTATCCTTATATATATACAATTATATTGAGTCTACCAACATGGTGTAGATTGATCTCGCCGTCCCATCTCTCGATGGATCGGGCCCAGTGACGGTGGCACCTCGTAACACCCCAAGCATCCCCCTGATTTGGGGCTTTTAATCTGGACCATCGGATTTAGGGATTTGATCTAGGCCATCCATAAAAAAATTAATGATATTAAATGCCACCACCCTTATTTGGGGCTTTTGATCTCGGCCGTCCATCTCAGATCTGGACGGCCCACAACAAAAGCCCCAAATTAAATTCCTTTCTTCTCACGCCCGAAAGCTCCCAAACTTGGATTTCTTCGTTAATTCTGTTATGGCAGCAATGTGGAGCGCCATTCGAGTTTCGCTTTGTTGCTGATGGCTCCTCCTTTCCATTCTTAGACGAAAAGATTCACTCCACTCAGAGCATTGTTGCCAAGCTTACCCATGGTACATTTGCGTTCAAAATTTTGGGTTTTTCTCACATCTGGCAGGTCATTTCTTTAATGGGCAGATTCGGCAATGGCAACACATCCGGCCAGTTGTGGGCATTTTCGTGCTCTCGTTTGCATTAAAAATCAAGCCAGGGAAATTTTTTGCATGCAGGCATTCTTTTCATCCGATGGGTTATGCAGGCAAGGGAATATTTGATCCCATCATTAAGCAGTATGGAGCTCCGGTAAACCTTAAGTGGAGAACGAAATGTAGCCGGATCAGGGTAAAAGCTTCCTGTATACATAGCATTCTGCCAAAAAATGCATGCTGGAGTTAAATTTCCAATGTCCGGTGCTCTGTTACCTAGGTTTTAGCAGTGATATGGTTCTCAGGTACTCCAGGATTCCGTTAAACTCAGTTGCATCGTTCCATTTTTTATGTTTTGCTTCATGCAGGCAGTCGTTGCCAATTTAACAAAATCTATAAGAACATGATTTCCATTGCGACCATTATCTTGCTAATTTGTTACCATTGGAGGTGCTGGAAGGAGGCACTGCCGGGCTTCTTTTTGCTGGATACCCATTGTTTAATCTTCTTGGAGTTGTTTAGAAGAGCAGGATGGATGCACTCAGGATCTGCATGCACACAGCTGGATATTATGCGGTTATTTGGATCAGGTCGAAAATAGACTGGTCGGTTGTGCTGGGATACGCAGACTGGCCTTTTTGTGCTCATGCCAACATGGCGAATGTATCTGAAGCCTGCGGATGAGAGTAAAGGCATCTCTGAGATGACAATTGTGGGAGCAACACAGTTTGTTCATGCACAAGGGAGTGAAGCACGAATATACACAACCCACCATCACGTATGTTTCGTTTTGCATCTATAACATTTTTCTTCACAAAATAATTGTTTTAACATAACTGGCAGTTGATTTTGAAGGTTTCAAGAAGAATTGCCAAATTCCAGTTATCATGTAGATCAAGCGTCAAGCTTCAAATTAAGATGAAGTTTTGTGATTGATTGGCAACTGGTTAAAAGAGCATTTTTTATTTCTCATAGGAGGACAAAAAGTTTTGCTGTGTTACAAGAGCCTTTTCTTTGACATTGATTGTGTTGTAATTAGAACCATATTAGATGTTACTGTTCACAGATTTGTAACCTGCTCAGTCTAAATTGATGGAAGAATATGAACTTTTCTGGTCTCGCTTTTTAGGGCGGTATAAATTCCGCCTATAACAAAGTAGTCTTTTCCGTAAAGGAGAACACAAGATCCGTGTCTTTGTTTTCGGGGTAAATTTGTGGCGGTATTTTTCATATGTGTTTTATGCTTAATCAAGCTACCGCTAATTGATAAATCACCAAAGATGGATGTGATCCGTAAATGATTATCATATATGGGATAAATGTTGAAGCTCAGTCTCTGCCAGAACATTCTAATCTTGCTTACATTATTTCGCGACCGAGAATCACGTTTCCAATTTAGCAAACTGTATTGCTGCGACTTTTGACTTAATATGGCATGTTCAAAGGTATATGGAAAGAAAGTGTGGGCTATGTTTTTCCTAATTGAAAGTGATTATGCTAGATAACCGCGGCGGGTTGCCGCTTGTTGTTGGATTAGCAAAGTTGAAACCTCGACTCCTATTAGGTAGGAGCGCCAATTATGCCGCAAATGAGTGATGAGGCTGCTAACGCCCATTGTACTTTGACTATCCATATCGTAATTCCTTTTTTCTTCCCTTTGTCGGGAGATAGATTAGCGATGTTGTTTACATAATGAAACACTTTTTTGTTGTTGCCGCACATGGAGCACAATTCAATTTGCTTGTTGCGGCGAAATCAACTCAAAACCTTCCTGGATCCGCTTTATGCACCCGTAAATTTGCTCCAGAGGTATGATCTATAGCTGGATCCATTTGTTGATAGCTAGGTTAGGCATTTGTTGAAGGCTTTTCCTTTGATTTTTATGCGCGCTATCAGAAAATTGAATCACACTATGATAAATGACGTAATCGCTTGGGAAACTAGTTGTTCCGGTCCGCTAGTAGAACCGGGTTTGTGGCATTATGCGGTTGGATTGTGCTAGTGATATGTAGATCAAATTTTCGCTTTATGGCGGGGTGGTTGGGCAGGGGTTTATTTTTTCATGGAGGTAATCGGTCGATTTTGCATTACATCAAGATTTCTGGAGCTCTTTCTAAAAAAGATCGCTTTGATTATGACTGTTTGTTGCAAAAGTTAATTCGGCCGTTGTTATTGCAGCCTTACAAAACTATGGCCAGTTAGGAAATTGCAAAGGGCTTTGGTTTTTGAGAAGTCGGTTATAGAAAGAGAAGGATTCTCGGGACACAAAGCAAAATCCCACCAAACTATATTGTCAATTCATTGTGAGAAGCTCTTCGCTCACTCGCTTCTTCTTTCATTCGCCATTAACTGCGTGATAATGTTTCTTCTTCTTTGCAACTTTTGTGAGAATAACTACTCCGACATGTGCGGCATGTATATGTCTCTCGTGGTAGATTATTTTGGTCATACGGTGGATCCAATATGCTCATATACACTTCTCGCTCTTTCGGTACTGTAATCATCCACCTTAAAGTTCTACAGATTCTGCAACCTATTTATCTTTCTGTGGAAGGTCAGACAAGTGCATTTGTTGATCCAGCATTTATTAATCTAGCTTGCTCGTGTTTTAATTTGATTATTTGACAAATTACCGTAACCGCGTTATTTGCATGCAAGATAGCAGCAACTTGTTCCCTAGCAATGGATCCATTCAGTGTCAAAAATGCGGACTGTATATTCATGTTTTTCATCCTCTTTAGTAATCCACTGTATGGATTTATTGTATCTAAGGTTGATGCTACTCGCATGACCCACGTAAGAGGTATGTTTTTTCCCGAGGCAACCTTGTTTCGTTCGTCACTATCATGAATGTACCAATGCAGGGGTTGACATGGCGGACCCAATCCTCCTGTTATTTCTAAGTCAGAACGCGTTGTTTGTGGTTATTGCCATGGCAAAAAAAGTGGCAAAACAATTTACTGGAAAGTGGGGGGCAATAACGTGAAGTTTTTGGTAATTTAAGACTTTAAGCTATTAAATTTTTGCCGGTGTATGCTTTTTAAGCTAATAAATTTTGGCTGAGTATGCTATTTGATCTCTTGCAGTTCTTCACAAGGCTGTTGGAAGTAAAACAGGTGAAAAGTTTTCATGTCATTGTTCTGTAGGTTTTCCTTTAAATTTAGGACATTCTAGAAATGATCGTGGAGAAATTTTGGAGTCAGGCTTTAGAGTGCTGACACAGGCTCAATCAGTCGGTTAGCAATTTCTTTTATTGCTTCTGTTTGCTTTTCGATCAGTTGAAGCGATTATAGTCTTTGCATGTAACATTTGCAGATTCTCAGACTGTGTGGCTTGAATCTCATCCATTGGGTTGTAAATTTTATTCCTTGCAAATCATGAAGCTAGAAGCCATTGTTGAGCGTGGCAGTAAATCATGCTAGTGGATTGTTTTGCTATTTTCGGGTTTATATTGGCTGTTTTGCAGGTTATAGGTGCTCTCTTGGCTGCCAGGTAATTGTTTGTTGAACCATCATTTGATCTGCTAGGGTCTTCTTGTGCATTAACTTTGTCTGCTTGGTCGATTTTTGCAGTATAGCTGCGGAATGTCCAGGTTTTAGGCAGTCATGTCCCTAAAGGAGCTTGCCAAATTTGGGGATTTGCTCATACTGTCCAAACTGCTTCGGTCTTAGATAATTTGAATCTTCCTTTAAAATAAAATACAGGTTTTGCAAGTTTCATGTCTATTTTGCTTAAGGGAGATAGAATAAATCGTCACCAATAAGATTTGTTGAAAGAGTCGAAGATCTTCCGAGCTTTCAAGAAACCAATTCTGTTTTGTGTATGGCAGAGGTGTCATCTTAGATCTCAGCTTTGAAACAATCAAGATCTTCCAAGCGGTTAAGAAAGCCTCATTTTATGACTTACTTCAATGAGTTATTGAGTTTGTCTTGCTTCAGGCAACTGATATGCTCATATCTGGATATTTAAAGCCTATTCCAGATGGTCGCCCCACATGTGTTCTCAATTGTGGCCAAGATGCACCGAAGGCAAGTCATGAAGATAGTATTCCATCATTTTCCAGAAACCATATGGCGCTTTATCAAACTTTTCGGCCAGATCCAATTTCAATGCCCGATGGCTCGGCAAAGATTCGACATGGAAAAATGTCGAGCATTATTTCCATGTATTTGTATGCCCATAAAGATGAGATGCACTAAGTTTTGCACTTCGTGCATGATCTATGAAGAGTTAGAAGCAGGCATGGTTAAATGTTTGTATGGGACACATACATGGATTGCCATACTTAGTCTGCCAAAAATGAAACAAAATTAAGCATGTGTTTCTAGTAGAGTTCGGCCTGTAAACCAAAATGAGATATAGCAACTGCAATGTTTGATGTCTTTCAATAAGTGTCATACTTCTACGGGACATGCAAGAGAATTCAAGTACATTGAGGGAGATTGCTGCAGCCATGCATGCTTTGCGTAATCGTTAAGGATTTGCAATGACCCCTTATAATTGCCGGTCAATGGATCATGCGGTGTATGCTATTTTGCAAGAGCCGTTCTTTGTATTGGGGATCCCATTCAGATCAGATATACTTCGAACATTTTCAGGAGATATCCTGATGTGGACTTTCCAGAAAATGATGTCTCAACCAAAATTCTAATTAACAAATTACTATCATAAATATTTCGAAATGACAGAGCTCTCATTTGGCCGTGAAGAGGATAAGCTTGGCCGAGGCCTCAACCCACTTCAAGAAGAAAATTTCTATTGCTTCTTTTTGGGCTTCATTGCATAGTTGTGCGTAATAACACTCAATCATTTTTTTTGCAGCGATGACTAGTTTGAGTGATGCAAAGGATCTACATTAAATTTCACGAAGTTCTTTCTCTCTTCCGCTTCGCTCAATATTTATATGGATATGGAAAGCCTTCAAACCTCATTCCATAAAGCGCGCTTCTAGGATTCACGTTATATATCTTAAATGCCAAAGATGTGTTCCATATGTATTGCTTTGAACATTTTAGTGTCTACGCTCTACTCTCACATCTCAGAGTTCAATAGGCTTTCATTGAACTATGCACATGATGGAACCACGTGCTTCATTTCTGTTGTTACCTTTGGGACAAAGGACGCTTTGATTATGAGATTATTAGATGTTGTAAGCAAATGCTAAATGTCATAGACAAATCATTTCGTGCATGCTAGAGACAACGAACCTTTTGTCATCACAATTTGATAGGAGCTGTATTTTACAAACATGTGAGTTCCCTCTATGCATGCAACTTTGCAACAATTTACCATTTTACTTTGGACATCGTTTGCTTTGGAGGTTCTTTGGCATTGGAAGATGAGTCTTGAAGATATTGTTGATTTTGCTCCTTTTCTTTGCTGATTTTTGTGCAATGTCTTAATGTTTGCAAATCCAATGTTTCAGAACCGCAACAATAGGACGGATCAACAAAGCATGTTCTATAATGTTTTGCAAGATTTTGCACAAGCTCCAAAATTAAGTAAGGTCACAAAGATTTTGGGAATTGCAATGTCATATTCGACCACCAAATCATTGCCTATGACCAAATGTTTGCTTCTTAACTTTTCGTAAAAACATGCTCGTAAGTTTTTGCCCGAGGTTATGTTGTGCCTTATTTTGGAATATATTAGCGGTATGCCCAATCAATGCCATAGTTATACTTTGAAATCCATTTACCGGTGTAAATATTTTGTTTTATATTTGGCATGTTCATGATGATGAATCATTTTTTTGACCATAACCGGTTTGACCTAGATTGTTGTCTTCTATTTCTTGAATGATAACATTACATGAATTGTTTTGGTGACTTCTCCTGATGAATTTCATTATTACAACTGATAGGGACTTCAAGATTCGGGTATACGTCCTTGAATGTTCTGTTGTCTCTTATTTTCGTTTTTGTCTGGGGCATACAAAGTATGCCTTAACTGTCTTACAAGATATTTAGTGCAAATAAATCCCCATGCTTCTTTAAACTCTGAAGTAAAATGTGGTAAAATATGCGTGTAAGAATTAATAAATGTAAGTGCATAAATTAAAAATGGACCTTGTTAAAGGACCCTCTACTTTAACATCTTGATTATTGTTCATGCACCTTGGTGTTATTCTGATATACAATGCTCGATGTAGCTTTGTCTCTTGCCTTGCATTTATAGGAAGTTATTCGAGCGTATCACTCCTCATCTCTTATCACTCCTCATCTCTGCTGGAGGCGATGCATGCTAAAGGAGATAATCGTGCATGTAATTGTATATGCTAAAATAAGTATCCGAAATTGACTTCTGCCACTTCCACCTTAGCCAGATAAGGCCTGGCTTTCATATAGGAAGCTAATTTGGCTTATGGCTTGATGTTGCTTACCAAACAATGTAGATTTTGAAATAAGCAATATAAGATCTTTATGCATGTGTGTTCCTGTTCTTCAATTAGTTTAATTATTTGGAGAATCTTTTAGTTAGGTATTTTTATCATTATTATTCCTGTAATTTGATAATTATATTTTTACAAGAACATTTTTTTTCTAGATTCGACTTTGGGATTACTCGGAGGGCAGTTTGCTAGATACTTTTGATGTGGCAAACGTGGTCAGTCTAACACTTTTCCTGCATGTATGTCTTGCTTATTTGGACTAATGGGCAGAATGAGGCAACGGATGGTCTTGTTGGTGGAGTTCATTACGTCTAGAGTCCCATGCAGTTTTAGGAATTGCTACAAGTCAGATGGAACATACTGTTGCAACAATCATTGGGGGGTACATATTCTATCCCTAGAAAAAAAAAGTGGTCTTTTATTTTATTTTGGAAACTTAGGTTGTAGCTGGACTGTGTAGTTCGCTTCACGTAATTCATTCTGCATTCTGATTTTCAATTCTTTAAGTGGAAGTGAAACCGAACTGGACACTTCTCCCTCTACCTGTCTTTACAAATGAATGGAGCCCTGGGGCTGTCTTTCGTATGAAGCTTTTTCAGTCTCATTTTGGATGCGAGCATCAGACCCAACGAATATGGCTGCTTTTAAGTAGTGTATGCGTTATCATCTTGTGTTTACTGCCAATTCCAGAGAATTTAACTATTTTCACCTTCTCTGTGAAATCCCTGTGCGTATAGCTATTATACTAGTAGTCTTTGAGACATTTTTGAATCTTTCTGGTTATTTTGATTAATTTGAGATGAGCTGCAGGTTTTATGGAGTTCTGCTACTTCGATGTGATATTGGAACAAAGAAACTATGTTTATGAATGTAATATTTCTTCACACTAAGATGATGCATATGGTTCTCCAGACAATTATTTTAGAAGAAAAAATTTGTCCAACTAGTCTGCAGTTTGAAACAATGGTCATTGACAATTTTGGGCACCCTCTTGTGCTTGGCCAGTCCCTTTGTTTTGTGTATTTGGAATTTTGTTGACCGAGCACAATGAGCTTTGGATTGTGGCAGTTTGTCATTATCTTCCCCACCATCTTACACTCTAATAATGAATGAAAAATTGTTTCATTGTTAATCAACTGAGACAGAGAGAGCAGAGCACTACGATATTTAGCTGTTCTAGAATTCAGGTAGCTACATCGTTGTTTTGAATACCAGCGTTGCAATTTTTTAACTTTTGCAAAAACTTGATTTGGGCAACCAGCCGTAAATGCACGATCTGACAATTCCACTCAAAACATTTTGCAAACTAAAATAATGTTGAAAGATTTGCAATCAACATAAAATCATTTTGCTTTGGGCCTTGGTTTGCACTCTCTGATTGGCTCGGCAATATAAAAAGGAGCAAAATACCCTTCTTGCTTCCATGGTGCTTACTGGATCTAGCATGAGGGTGGCGCCGAAAGGCCACGAGAAGCCCTCAAATCTCAATTGTATACTTTTGTCCTTTAGGGAAGATTTTGACACGAGTGGATGCAAGAAGAGTTGTAACTCTAAGCTATTGATCAGGTCTTGAAGGGCGCCTGCAATTTGATAGCTCATTGAGTTGTGCAACCGTTGAATGAAAGTTAATCCAAGGCAAAAGCATACACCATCGTATGGATAAGACTATACCTACTTTAAATGTATTATCATTGCATAAAGTAGGTCCAGTTGTTGTAATTCTGCTTGCAGATGAACAAGAGGCTGTTATTCTTTCTTCAAAAGGGAGCCAATTTAGTAGCATATCCTTGTTATCCACCATTCACCCAATTCAAGTAACAATATTTTCTTGAGATGGGTTCAATGATTTTGAACCTGGATTTTTTGCATCCAACTCCAAAGAAATGTTGCATGATAATCGTTGGAACCTAGAGCTTTGCGATCCAACTTCTATGCTATTTTGAATTATGCAAATCAATTTGGAGGTGAAGAGCTTCAAAATCATTCACAAAACCAAATAACTAAATAGATCAAGATGAAAATGGAAAACCTTTCATTCGGGGATATTAAGAGAAGTTATTTAGGGAAGCTCTTTTAGCGAGTAAAATCCTTTGTTTAACATTTTCAATTGAAGAAATTATTTAGGGGAATTCTTTAAGCACATGGGATTCAATCACACATAAAGTTTTGGCATTAAACAATGACAAGATATTATGGATATTACAAAGACCACACCAATCAACCCCAAAAACAAAAAGGAAGAACTGTTTACTTAAATCTATATAATGTTTGAATGCTTTATTATGTGCAACAAGATACGTTTAGGGCCTATTCTATCAATAATGAAGATGTACGAGTGTATGTGCAATGCTTTATTTTGTAGGCATTGGTGCCTTGCTATCTAATTTGGTCATTGACAACTTCTCTCGACAATATGTTGACACTTAAAAAATACAAGTACAATGTCACGTCCATATTATGCAAAATCCAAATGGGAGAATACAAATAGCAAGTCGTATCATGAAGACATCCTACCAGGCTCTTCCTGCCCAAAGGTAAAGTTTTTTGTAGGTGTAAGATATCTACCAATCAATGCGTATTTAAATGGCAAATGGAAATCATACAATACTTATTGTATATATATATATTCGTATGCTTGTTGGGGACCCTTATCTACGATATGAAACATTTGGCATACATTCATAATTTAAGTAGGTTGAAAGTGTGTATGGATGCATTTTAAGCTAAAAATTGTTTATGTGATACACTTATGCTACCATAATTTAATTGTGGAATTGCAAAATTCCATGAATTTTTATTGCGATCACTATCACATATAGAGCAAATATTGTGAAAAAAAGAAAAAAATGGTGCAAAAACACCGCCAAAATGCTCTAAATTAGTGGTTCGATGAGGTTTTTGTATGCTAGGGTGAAGTCATCATTCAAAGGTCAAATAGGAGGTATCACTTCATAGTACATGCTCTGAGGTGGGCGAACCCACTTGGATTATTGGGTATGGTGGGTGGCAAGGTCTATCAATTAATGATCCCAGAGCACAAAATCTCTTCAAATGTGCAAATTGCTATATCATCCTCTTCAAGTTTCTTGGGTTTTCTATAGCCGATCTAATTGATCCTTCTTTAGGTGGGAATGCACGGAATATTACTAGATGATTTATCTACTATAAAGGTTTTAAATCCATAGTTTCTCTAATTACTATATTAGACTCGCACCATGTCCTGCTTTGTTTTACTCGTTGTCATCTCTCATGAGGACGTTAATAGTGATTTCAACTCCACGTGGTTTCGGATAAAATAGAGTTTCAACTAGTAAAGAGAAATGTTCGTATGCGTAATCTAGCATACCGCCATTTGCTAGCATGCCGTTGGCGGCCACCCAATCAATATTAAGTCCCGGATGGAGAGACAATGGATGAAAAAGTTCTCATAAATAATGGTGAGCTTCTGACTGCAAGAAGTTGTAATAAACAATGGTGAGCCTCCCACCTCTACTTGGTGACTTCCACTATGATAATGACTTCTTTAACTTAACATTAGATTAACACGAAAGTCGAGCTATCCGACTCGACTTTGCTAGATAGGTTTTTTGTACATTTGAGTTGTCCGGTTCGATATCACCAAATTGTCAAATTATTCTTGACATTCACGCAAAATCGATCTTTGACTCTATTTTTGACTTTGGTTTATACATTTACCTCGACTCTTTTAATTTAATCAAATTTAGCTTTGCTTTTATATTTGACCTTGCCCACTTAAGGTAACTTCAACTTTCAATTTTCTTGATAAACTCTTCACTGAGACTCTAACGAGTTGCCTTCCATTCACAAAACTTTCTTGACTGCTCTAAAGTTAGAATTCAAAAAAGCAAGGCAATAGCAATAAGCCCCTTAGTGTGATCTCCATTTAGTGGGGACTTTGATGAAGATACACTCCATGTATTTTGTCCCATAATCGGTGAAAGCCAAGGCAAAAGTATTAGAGTTATTATCTTTCTGGAACCAATTTAGTGGCTGCCAAATGGGGCCATATGTCAAACATGGTTTGAGTCAATGTCGCGAGTCCAAGAGAATCACGAATTCCAAAAATTTTGAATATTCCAAAAGGAGGTCCATTACTAGGAAACAAGTTTTTAACATGGCACTTCCGACAACATTGGATGTTTTTTATTCTATAGATGAAATAGTTCTAGTAAATAATGGTGAACTTCTAATGGCTAGAAGTTCTAATAAACAATGGTGAGCTTCATTGAATGGCTATCAGGCAAAGCATTTAGCTTCAAGCTTCATGATTTTAAACTAAATACAGACTCCCATTTGTGCGACATGACAGTTGAGATGATAAAATCTCAAACAAGAAGAACGTTAAAGACACTAATACTTCACCATGTGATGCCAATGAATTAATGGGTTATGATACTTAAATCCGACTTGAACAAACAAAAAATTGGGTTTACCTATGACTATATCTTAGAAAACAGACTAAGAAACTATATGAAACTATACGGCAATGTTGAACGACCCAACTTCCACTATGGATTCTTCTAACTTAATTTTTGATACTAATATTTTTAAGCTTTGATTTTATTCCCAAATCTTCATAAACCATGGTAATAAACCCACTGATAGTACAAATACTTGTATATATATATATATATGTATAGGAATTTAAGGTGTGATATATCATGAAAATGCTATATTTCACCAATTTTATAAATCTAAATGCGATGGTTTAATAGGATGCGTTACTCAAAAGATTTATAAAATCACCAAAATTTGATAATATTGCATCCTAATTATACTAAATTCATCAAATTAATGGAATTCTATCGTAGGAGATCTTAATTTTTGGTAAGACATCTTAATTCTACTAAATTCATTTTTATAAAAAAGTTAGGAAAATAGAAAACATCGTCACAATTTCTATGCTTTAGAAGTAGATAGAGGATGATAAAGTCATCACAGCATTCAATACATTCTATTACTAAAGTTTTCGATTTACCAAAAGAAAATTTATTACTAAAGGATTGTTTCTGGGAACAGATGGAAGGGATGATAGCATTATTAGGCCATTTTGTTTTGATGAATTTGTTAGGGACAAAGGGAACCTTTCTTGAAAGGTCCAGTTGAACATATTAGTCAAGACTAGAACAATATGTGGGCTAGGCCATTTCAACTATTTTGTTTGCAGATCTTGCAAATCCTTAGCATTACCATTGGCCAGACATCTCAAACCCAGAGCAATGTGACACACAAAAATGAGGACAGTGGAGAATGACATAATGGGGCTACGAATAGAACTATAATGGTGCATAATAATAGTGTGTATTAGAGCTCTTAACTTGGTCATGATTTGTAATGCATAAGGCTTACAAAGAAAATCTAACAATAACACCGATGATTATTTCAGAAGCTCAAAGCCAACATTGCCCTTAGGTTAAAACCATGTTCAAAAACTCAAGCATAGCAATCAAGTTGACTGCCAGCTATAGAGCAAGTACACACAAACATGTGATCCCTTTTACTGCGATGGTGATGGTGTAGATTAAATTAAAGAGGATGCTCTACGTAGATATTATGCAATTGGGGGTTGTTATTGATGTACTCGCTCTTTTTGGCATGGAAAAAGGTCAAGCTCAAGCTTTGGATGAATAGAAATTCTTTGCATAGACTTTTGGAAAACTCAGTGCAATATAACTTTGACCATAAATATCAAGGTGTACATGCACAATGGCTAAGAAGGCATTAGTGTTGTGTATCTCTAGTTCACCATTCCCCTTGATCATTAAAGGTAAATTCTAAAAGAGGAAATATTCAAGGAGGCATTCTTCAGCCGACATTGTTATGCATCTCATATCATAATCATATGCGTTTTGGAAAAAGTACATTTGTTTACAATACAATTCATCCCTACATTTTACTACTATACTCTTTAACTTACGTAATAAATATTAGGAGCGAATACTATAAAATACGCATCAATACTAACTTTTGAAAAAGGCTAGGATAGGCTAGTCTAGATACTTAATTTTTAGAGCTAAATTAGCCTTTCGACTAGTCAGGTTTCTTATCCTACCACATAGATGATGAAATCTCCCACAACTGGCAGACAAATCAAGCACATTCCCGACATAAATTTTAACACTTTGGAGACCATCACAAAGAATCCCTAGCCACACCTAACAAGAGCACATGTTTAGAAAAATGGAAACTCACCCATCCCATTTCTCTTCCAGCCAAAGCTCGCTTGACTTGAGGCACGTTGCGAGATTTCTACCAACTTCGCTCAATTCCATTGGGTAGAACTTTTATAATATGTGCCCACTTTGTAGGCTAGGATTTAATCCCACCTTTAGTATGACCATCCTTTTAGTGTAACCATCCTAGCATCATCACGCTAGTCTGCTTCTCCACAATACTTAATTTCAGGACTAGACTAGCCTTTTGGCTAGCTAGCCTTCTTATCCTGCCACTAGATAGAGGATGAAATTTTCCACAACGAGCAAACAAACCGAGCACATTCTAGCTAGAAGTTCTACCATTTTGGGAATTATCACTAATAGAATCTATAGCCACACCCAACAAGACCATTCTGTAGGTTAGGATTTAATCTAGGATTTAATCCCATCTCAGGAAATAGGGTGCTAGCGGCATCACTAGGGCATCACTTTTAGTGTCACCATCCTAGCATGACCATGCTAGACCGCTTCTCAAGATACTTAAATTTCGGACTAGACCACCTTTTCGATCGGCCAAATTTCTTATCCTACCACTAGATAGAGGATGAAATTCCCCACAACTAACGGTTCCAGACAAAATTTCTACCATGTCGAGGATTATCATTGTGAATCCCTAGTCACACCCAACAAGACAGCGTGTTTGGTAGAACGGGAGGTCACCCATCCCAGTTTTATTCCAGCCAAAGCTGCTTAACTTGAGGGATATTGCCAGCTCTTTATCAGTGTCCCTCGTTTTCGTTGGGCAAAGCTTTTGTGGTATGTACTTACTTTTTAGGCTAGGGTTTATTCCCACTTCAGGCATACTATCCTGATGATTCCATCGATGATTAACTGTGAAGATGCATACAGAGGGAATGGCTAAGAAGGAACCATTGTTGTGTATATCTATATTACCATTCATCTTTGATCATTACATGAAAAATATACCATGTGAAAAGGGGAGGTATATTCCTATGGGAAGAAGTCATTCTTGTACAAATAAGTCGTTTTGTGGAATAAGTACTTGCTATTCCTAAGGTCTTTGATTTACCAAAAGGAATATTGATTACTAAAGGAAATTGATGCTTTATGTTGTGGAATAGATGGAAAGGATAATAGCTTCAGGAACCATCTGAATAAGAAGGAAGATGGTATAATGGCTAGTTAAAACACCTGCAAATAGCAAATAAATTGGTACAAGAAATCTAATTTAATTAAGGACTTCGCAAAATCGAATCTTCATTGCCAGATGCAGGAAAAGACTTGGATCTGCAATAGAATGAAGTGAAATTGATGGATGATTCCATAGAAGAGTTGGAAGGTAAGAGTTGGGAGAAGGCTTTGACATGGATTGAAATCCTCTTATTTCAACTCTAATTGGGCAGTATCACAATTGGGGGAAGGGAGATGGCAGGCAAGAGTCATCGTACCAATAAAGGCTTAGAATAAAAAAAATGCAAACATGAGGTACAGACTAATAGAGCCTCTAAATAAGTAGGTCCGAAAGATATTATCTTCAATGGATAGAGTTAGTGTGTTGGTAGCGCTATGCATCTTCGAGTGGACTGTCAGGAGTTCAAAACCTCAAATACAAACTTAGAATATGTGTCGTGCAAGTATACATGCTCACTGTACTGTATAAGAATATTGACAACCTCAATCACAAATTTGGAATGCGTGTCATGCAAGTATACATGCCGCTCTATTAAAATACAACAAAGACTAAGGCAAAATTGAGGCTTCAATTTAAAAAAGAAACACTCAAACGCAGTTCATGCAACCTATTCCCAACCTAAAAGTCTAAACCTATAAGTCTTTTCATCGGGATGTCCATTTGGTGAGAGTTTTAGTGCTTTGGAAAGCTCCCTATGTCTACTTTCCAGAGGTACAAAAATCACCTAGAACCGAGGTATCTACATCGAGTTAAGGCAATTTTTGGCGTGACCTCATTTTTGTCTCAATTTTAGCTGAGACTTGCAAATCTGATGAAGTTTCCTTTATCTTCTTGTCTTACTACAAGCTTTAGTTTCCCTCAGCTTTTAGGTTTCTCCTTTAAATTTAGTAATACCATGAGGATGAGTCTAACTACAATTTCTACCCAAGAAAAGAAAAGTCCTCAACTTTTCATGGTCAAGGTTTAGGATTTTATTTCCAACTCTCCTCAGAAGGCCAGTTAGCCTAATTACTCATGATATAGCTAGTGCTATGATCCATATGATGCTCACATCATAAAAATAGGGGGAACCCTCCTTCGAAGTGATACTACACCAAGAAAGGTGTTCCATCTAACTTGGAACACCTGGGATGACCAAGTGCCTGAGAAAAGGATACGGAGGTGTCATTGACCCAGTCCTCCTATGGGACATCCTATACTGCAGAAGCATTTCTACACATTAGCACACAACAATAACACACACAGACTTTGTAGATAGGTTGAAACAACATGTGCCTTGATTATAGCCTTTTGGGGACGTACGATCCCGTGGAGTTATTCTATGAAACTACTCTGGGTTGCATCTCCTCGGTTCGATGAGGTCGGATTGATACAAGTCCCTTCCTAGAGCACAATAAATATGTGGGCACCTAGAGGATCATAGCGACACGGTCCGCACCCTCGCTTAACCCTCTCAATGGCAATGAATCAAAACGACATTCTAATCCAGGGGGTGTCAAACCCATACCTAGTCTACACATTGTGTGACTATAAGCCTACCCCACAATAAGAACCCCAGTAACCATGCTCACGTTTTCATTGTCCCCATTATCCGGATCTCAATCACATCATAGCATCTATAGTCGGTGCTCTATGCACAAGCTGGATCTAACTAACCCATGGGATCTAGCTAAAATAATTCATACATCTACTAGCTTCTAGGTCTCTACTTCCCTTCCTCAGGCACAAGAGATGCAGAATCACATCAATCCATTTGCGTAGCATAAATAGAGAATCAAATACAATAACTTATGCATCTAATCACAAGGTCAGTATCCTGCAATGAATCGACCTATCTAGCACTCCTACCTAGTTCTTGACTCGAGCCATCTCCTCTCAAGGCCCGGTGGTCTCAATCCAATTCATCTCCTCTGGTAGTTAGTTCATGCTACTACTCCTCTTCAGCATTAGATGCTTCCCCCAATTCAATTGGTGCCATGTGGCTCGAGGCCCCCGTTAACAATATTAATTAATATAGCTATTACTAATTAATGTAATGTGCCACCCCATTATACCCCTTTATAGTGTATAGTGTACCTCCATGGTATTGTGACGTATTTGTGACTTGTGTCATATATTATATGTAACGTGTATCTATACAAGGCATATAATGGACAAGAACGTCATAGGGATCATGGTTGAGGTAGAAGCTTGAATTATTAAGTCGTGTTGTATATATTGAGAATAATGGTTCCCTTGAATGTTAATTATACATGAATATATTGAATTTATAAGCGGTTGTCCATTGAGATTAGATTATGTATTTGCACCGCAATAGAAAGATTCAGTTCTTCGCCATCTTGAGTATTTTGATTATACATGTATGCTGACTAGCATTAGTCTTGATAGTGAGTTAGATAAGAACTCGAGTTGCCATGAGGGTCAACTCGGTAGGCTCATCATAGGTACCTTGGCTGTATTATACATTATATATTTTGGAATTCTATATCAATAAAACACATAGTATATGTTACTCAAATGAAATTAATATGTTTATGTGAGGATTTCTGGAAAGAGAAAAAAGGAGCAATTTTTGGGCAATTTCTAGTCGAAGTCTATAGAGTTATGATAAGTTTACTGCACTGTGTCTTCGTGTATAGTTTGGCTTTTCTAGAGCTAGGGGTTGAAATGAGGGAATATTTTGGAAGAATATATCGAGAAAGGTGCCAAAAGACCATCCATGAAGTGATTCTCATGTGGGTGATCAAGTTTTACACGGGGGTTTCTCTTAAATTGCCTGGGTGATGTTCTTGGATGGTATTGCAAGACTTTTGGGAAACAATAATCATATTGGATGTTAATAAATAGAATGGATGTGGCATGACTACATGAAATTGGTGAATGGAAATTAGTAGAACGCTATCGAGATCTTAGAAGAGGGGGAAACAGGGCAAGCGCCAACTACAGAGCACGACCTTCCTTGTGCAGAATCCCTCAGCCTAATGGATTTTTCCTAACATTTGCTATTCTCTAAGGCTTGGGGATCAAAGCCACCTACTTTCATAGTAGTACTCCATTGGAACAGACACTCGGGACGAGGAAGTGGACTCGGACCACCAGCCCCTGTTCATGCATCTCCATTGGCAGGCTCCTCGTGCATCTACTGCCTCAACACACCAATTGCCCACCAATGCTGGACTCTTACCGCGCAGGGGACCTATGCCCACCGCTGAGCATGATCCGGCAGATCTGCTACAACTCCCCACTCACCGCTTGAGCATGATCCGGCAGATCGCACAACTCCCCACACCGCTGCACCGGTGACTCACCGCTTCGACAAAAATGGCCGAGAGATGCTTTGGGAGAGGGCCGCCACGGCTAACCTCGGCCACTACCACCTTCCCCGCAATGATGGTTCGATGATGAGTGTTGGGAGCTCAAACGCACACTCCCGGCAAGTCATTGATCCCACCTCCCGCCCACAGCCATCACTAATACCGCCCTTTCTCAAGAACAAGAAAGCCGATACCTCAGAGCATCGCAATAGATATTTGGTCTCCTCGGATCGGCACCCCAAGACATTCTCGAGAAGGGTCTTGAGCAAGATCCCCTTGCATGACCCATAGGGAACATCACCTCGAGCAGCAATGGGTACAAGATTTGCAAATGCTTTTACGACACCGCCGAGGCCCGGACACCAGTCCCTCCACAGATAGGCATGGCTCGGTCATCACAGAGGGGGGATGTCATCATGGGCCTACAACGCCTAGCTAATGGGAAGGCAGCAGATTTAGATGGCATGCGGTGCGTAACTTCGAAATGGGCCGGGCCACCACCGGTGCCTCGTCCTCACGCGGCATTGTTCAATAAAGCATTGCAAGAAGGCTTCCCTCCGCAGTGGACCACTAGTAGAGTCATGCCCATATACAAGGCAGGGGACCCTCAATGCCCGGCCAACTACCGTACTATTATGGTCAGCTCTCTCTTTTCAAAACTGTTGGTTGGCATCCTTGAGCAAATGACAATATGGGCGAGGGGCGGCAGATGCGACCTCTTACACGCGGGTGTTTCGGTCCGGCATTCCACCATTGATCATATCTTCACTTTCGGCACATTGATTGAGGATAGCAGAATCCCGGAAAAACTCATGCTTCAATTGTTTGGTGGATTTTGCAAAAGCTTTTGACACAGTGCCCCGCGACAGGCTATGGGATAGACTGCGGCAGCTGGGGACCCCCCTTGACTTGTAGAATGCAGTATATAGGCTATACGAGGCATGCTCAGGCTGTATCACATCGTCAGGGCAGCCGGTAATCAGTAGTATTGGAGTGCGTTAGGGTTGCCCCTCTCCCCCACACTCTTTGGCCTATACATTGCCCAACTGGAAGATTGGCTCTCTGAGCATGGAGGTGCGGGCGCCCATCTCATGCATCACACAATCTGGCAACTCATATATACTGACGATGTCAACCTCCTAGCGTATACTCCAGAGGACATGCAACGTCACCTGGATGCTCTTGACACTTTTTGCCGATTCACTGGCATGCGAGTTAACTTGGCCAAAACTAGGGTGCTGCTAGTTTCATCATCCCGCCAGCCAAGGCTTCCCTCATTCACTTACCAGGGACAAGATGTAGAGGTGGCTCCGACCTACAAGTACTTGGGGATCGAGTTCTCAACTACCACCCATTGGGATGCTGCCATCAGGTTGCGGGTCACGACGGGTTGGAAAGCACTATATGCCATGCGTAAGAACATGCGACCACAAGGCGAGTTATATGCCCGGGGCCACCAGTCACACTTGTTTCGGGCCTTGGTCGAGCCGGTCCTTTTGTATGGGGCGGTGTGGGGTCCTTGATATCCCTCAACACCGGAATGACCTCGGCAGTGCGCGTAAGGCCTTCTTGACACGAGCCCTTGGGGTGAAGTCCACAGTTCCATACCAGATCCTACTCCAGGAGACAGGCTTTCTACCCCTTCAACGGGCTGCATTGGAACGCCATATCATTTACTTCCTAAGGTGGTCGCTATGGTCGATACACGTTTGTCCAACCTTGCTTTGGCCATGGCGATGGGTCCCCAACGTCTGAAATCCTGTTGGAAGGACAAGCAAGCTCATTGGTTCTCACGCTGGGGTGTATAGGCAAACAAATGCGTACATGTGAGGACAAAGAAAGATCACAAGGCGCTTTAAGTTGTACCTAGATGCTACTTTCCTTAAGCAAGCTCGGGATGCGATGCTCGATGCACGTTAAGGCGGCACACTATCAGCAGCAAGTCAATCCTAGGCTCACGAGAGGCCCATAGCAGTACTTGTACACCCAGCTGCCCATGAAGAAGCGCAGACTTATAGCTTCCATTAGCACGCGGTGCACATCGCCTCTGCATTGAAACAGACGCGTTGGGCTCGGAAGGCGAGAGCAAAGGCTTTGCGGTGTTGCCACCGGTGCCATTGAAGATGAATGTCATGCCCTCCGATACGCCCGGCGTTTGCCCATATCCGAAGGCGATATGTTCGATTACTAGTGCACGGCCCGGTCGTTGCATCGATTATTGACTACTGGCGTCGGTGGGTTTGTTGGGGTCATACCTCCGGGGAGGTTATGGATGCATGAACTTCGCTTGTGTCCTCCTGACGGTATTGAACTATCCTATACAATTGTACAGCGTGCCAGCATACTTATTACTGCTAAGGTTTTTTCCCTCAAAAACCCTTCGGGGCGGGGGTTTTTTAATCCTGTCAGTAATACGCTTGCTGCTCTCTTTTTTGTTTGGGTCCCATAGGCCAATCGGTCTCCGTGGACGCTAAAAAATCTATTCTATTCTATTCTATTCTATTCTTTTGTTTTGAAACCATTAGGCATTTAAAGTATAGGGTTTTTAGAATAAAGGGCATTAGGATTTTCTTGTGTGTTCTCTCCTTTCACCATGTCTATAGTAAACTGATAAGGTAAAAACAATGACAATCTCAGTCAAGCTGTTATCTATGGCAGATAGTTAGCGGGTTGAATTCCCATGGAAACTCTTTTTGGCCTTCTGGTCCCAAGTATTTAAACTTGGACTCGTATGTAACTCCAATATTTTGCAGTTGCACAATAAGAGTGGTTTTTAACTCGAAACTTAGTAGTCAATGACATATGTATCATATATAAGCCAATATGGCCTTTTGAAACAATTGGATTACTCGTCAGCAAGATGTACTGTGCATCCTTGTCTTGTCAGGCAATTTATGGTCTATCATGCATGCTACATGAGCGTTACATGCAAATGACACACACAAAGGGCTCCATTCCATTCCAAGTATCGGTCACCATTTATATCATGAGAGAAAACCATAAACCAGAAGGTACAGAACTAAGGGCGCAAAGCATAAACCAAAGGGTATAGAATTTATGGCTCAAAGAATGCAACGCATGCCATAGGAAATGAGTGTGGTATTCACATGTACACATGCATTTATCAAGGGTCAACAAATGGAAGAACACTTTTGATATATGATTGAATTGGGGAGGGAGTTTTAAGGCAATTTGGTCTATGAGGAGAAACATACACAACTCCAATATATCTCTATTGGCACTCTGTTTACACAGCCTATAGACGCTGCACGTGCAATTTCTAGCTATGCATAAATGCTTTGGTTCCTATCAAGTTTTGTTCGGACTTATTGTGTATAGAATCATTTCCAGCTATGCATAAAGGCTTTGGTTCCTATCAAGTTTTGTTCGGAATTATTGTGTGTAAAGAATCGAACAGAAGCATTCAATTTGGACATAGGTAGGACAAGTACAATCTCAAAGGACTTGGGCACTAGGTACTGCCTTTAAACTTTTCTTCTGCAACTGCTCGAGAGCTTAAACCTTTTTGATCTTTTTAAGGAGGGGATGTGTCGTATGTTTAAGTTTGTTCGACTTGGATCTCAACACGAGGCTCTTAAGTGATAATCTAATCTCTTATCATGAATAGCATGATGTAAGAGAAGGCCTTAGGTAAGGCCTTCTCAATGGGGTTCACTAGGCACAACACATTCAACGCCAGAATTACATTATCTTTTTTTTTAATTGAATTCTATTTTTTTTTTTTTTTTTTTTTTTTTTTGAATTCTAGATGTGCATGAATGTGTGATAGTAGTGAAGGGGAATGACCAATGGAATAAAGGATGGTTGAAAGGGTGTTATGTAAGAAAGAGAATCTAGAGGGAGAAGTAAAAGTGACCGTGGCAATGGTAATGATAGCAAGGAGGGGTAATGATGGCAGAGCAATGACTAGGCCAGTGCTAGTCCTTCTCAAACAGAAGGGCAATAAAAGGCCTTTGCACTTTCCCTAAGACTTCAAGGGGCAACGCCATATTTCTTCAAATTAAAAATAACTAAATAGGCTGGCAGAAAAACATATAAAATCAATAAACTAAAAATATAATATATACAATAAATAAACTAGGAGGGAAGGAATCTGAGTGGCAGAGTAGGGTATTGATGGATCCCAGACGTTCCTGACAGCTGTCAGTAAAAACTTAATAAGCCAATCGAACCTACTTAGCAGCCCAACCGGCTAGGGCAAGTCACAACCGGCGGCGCCAGGTGAACTCATTAGACAAACCACCGGGTATCAACCGTCGCCCATATTTTTTTTTTGCTGAAATTTTATAATAAGCCTGACACGTGGCAAGCCGCGATTGGGCTGCAAGAGAGTGTATTTTTCAGTCAGGAAAAAACGTACTAGGAAGCAGGATTTTTCCAGTGCCTTGTTTTTGAACCTTGGTGCCATTTGTTTGCATGATCTAGAAAGGTGTGGATTTCCAAGTTTAGATGATGCAATTGCTTGTGTAATACAGGCATTTTATTTTTCCTTTATTTTCTATTCCATCAAATACAGCCATTTCTTCTATCAAATAGACCCTTCCGCTTCTTCACCTCCGGACCTTGAAGAAAAAACTTCCTCTGATATGACAGTTTGCCACAAGAATATAATATATCATCATTTTTCTGTGGCGAACGAATTACTCCATTCAGTTACACAACAGAGGAATTATAGCCTTGTACACCGATACTCTTAATCCTAACAAGAAAAAAAACCTCTGTAACTCTCCAAATCGAAGAATTCATGCCAATTCTGATACCAAAATGCATTCCGGCAAGCTCAACCTATTGAAAAATCCGAGACAGAAAAAAAAAATGCGGAGGCATGTGAGCATGGATCTACATCGGCCAGAGCAAATTTTTTAAGAGGGTCAACTCGGAAGGCTTGAATCCGAGAGCCCTCTGTCTGGATATGCGAATTCCAACAGAACAATCAGAAATTTTTTAAGCACAGACAGATCAAAAGCGCACCATCCCAATGCTAAACACAGAATAAACAGAGCCCTGCTTTACAAAAGTTATGGCCGCATCCTTTGCATCAAAATGCAGCTCCTATATTTACCGTTTACTTCCTTCTCAACATGGTATATATAAGGCCTCTTCTCATCCTCAGATCAGACCTATACATCTATATAAAAAATTTTATGAACAGAACTGCTCCAACCTTTCAAATCAGTGCCGGATTAGAGCACCCAACAACGAAAATCGATCCTTCACCTCAAATCCGGCTATGGATTGAAAACCTAAAACAGAATATGTATTGGGCAACCAGAAACGGGGATCTGGGCTTTACATAACAGAGCAATTGTTGGGATTTTCTTCGCTGAAGAAATATGTGAGCTCGTTTTCTGGAATCCGTTTTGGTTTGTTGAGATCTACGGTTTGATCCTTCTTTTCTGTTTGATCTGCCTTCTTTGCGCTGCCGGGATCCTTTTTTTCTTCCTTGTCGTCTTTTTTTTCCTTGCCATTTTCCTTCTCTTTGCTTCCTTCCTTTTCCTTGCCATCCTTTTCTTTTGAAGCTCCATCTTTGCCCTGTTTATTGCCGCTGTTACCATTTTTGTTGGGCGTGTTTCCTTTTTCTTTGTTCTTGGCTTCGCCGGAACCGCCCTTGCTGCCCTTTTCTTCCTTCTTTTCTTCATTTTTCTTTGAATCCTTAGAAGGGGATTTCTCCGAATCCTTGGATTTTTCAGAATCCTTGGATTTATCAGAATCCTTGGATTTTTCAGAATCCTTTTCACTGCCCTCTTTTTTTTCCTTCCCTCCGTCCTTGCTGGGCTGCACAAGCTCTACATGCTTGCCTGTTTTCTGCACCTTCTTCAAAACCTTGCTTGAATCCACCTTTCCGGTAACGGTGATCTTCTGCTGCTTCAAATCAACGGCAATTGACTCCACACCTGGCCGTTTTGCAAAGATTTAGAATTATGAAACGTAAAAAATTCTGATCGGGAGATCAATTTGATCCTCACCTTCTATATTTGCCACAGCCTTCTTTACCTTCTTCAAGCATCCTTCACAGTGGATCTGTACCTTCAGCACCACGGTCTGCAAAGAAAATCACGCACCCAACAAGATTAATTAAACAGATTTTCCTTCGAGAAATTCCCCACAGACAATGCATGCATTTGATCAGTTCGTATTCAGAAACCAATTACTCCGGCAAACATTTACAGGCCTAGAATTGAAGAGCGGGAATGAAATCTTAAATCCAGGGCAGCAAGGCAAGAAAAAAACGAGGGACCCAACAAAATATATACCTCGGATTTTTTCTCAGGCTTCTTCTCCTTCTCGTCGGATTTAGGAGCATCGTTCTTAGCCTCCTTGCCCATGACGGAATGAGAAATTTGCAGGGTATGCTTCAGATCGACTGGAGAAAGGAAGGGCGAGATGGGCAACAGAGGCGGCAGAAGAAGAAAAAAAAAACCCGCAGAGCAGAAAGCAAATGTGGGCTGCAGAAAATTTTACAGAATAAATTGACAAGGCAGAAACCCTAAATCAGAAGCTGAATCGTCATCTCTGTATCAGCCCCTGCGGCTATGGCTCCGGCGGCCTCCGCAGCTATTTGTCTTTCAGGAACTCCCACGCGTCCAGGACAGCTGACATGGCGCCACGTGTCCGACACGTATAACCGGTCTAATGCCACGTATGCTGACACGTATTTACATTCTAAAGATTTCTTTGAAATATATCTACGTGGCATGGTGACGTGGCGAAACATTATGATATTTATTACCAGTGTACTTTTTAAACACTTTTGCAGAGATTCCATTATATTCCATGATGATTTCACCATTGGCTATAGTTAGGCAATTCTGTTATTTTTATGATTACCCCCCCATGGGTTAAAAACCTAGGATAATAGCCTTATCCTTGTAACGTTTGGCTTGGCCCACTACTAAGGCCTTAAGGCAAAGGTTCGCCTCTGTTACTATTGCCACGGCTTCTGCATATGTTGTCGTTGCTTGTTGTTGCTGTTGCTGTTGATGTTGCTGCTACTGCAACAACCTGACTATTTCATGTCGGTAAAATATGCCTATTAGTCCTCCTAACACACCCGCTCTCCTCATTTCCCACCACCTCCCTACTACTGGTCAAGAATATCATACCATTATTGCCCTGCTTATTACCATGCCACATTGCCTCTCCCAAATCCCTACTACTGGTCAAGAATATCATACCATTGCCCTGTTTATTACCATGCCACATTGCCTCTCCCAACTGGAGATCAATTGTTGATTGCGAGATGTCATCTCGTCTGATCCCACGTCATTTGCGCCAATTGCCATATGTCAGGATCGATGATGAGTGCTTTCCACCAATTTGCCAACTCTCCACCATAATCCTTATCTTGTCTCATTGACTCTTCTCCTATTTGAATTCACTCCAAGTGGTGGAGTTCATCCGAAATCATTAACTTCTAATGCAACTGACCAAGTTATTATCTCTTGCGCTCAATGACACCCTTCATCATTGAACCTCTTAACTTGCAAGTGAAAACCAACTCATATTAGTGGACATGCTCATTGTTCACCAAGCAAAGCAGTGAAGCACAACCTTATTCATGTGTACCATAAGGAGACATGTACCACCTTTTAGTCATATTATATTGTTTTCACATGTATTGTTTTCCATGCAGTCGTAATGCCATGGTGTACGTGTCCATGGTCTACTATTTACTCCTAGTACATGATGAGACAGACTACAGTGCAAATAAGAAAATACTCTATGATTTCATTCAAAAACAATACGATTACGGATAGGATGCTTTCCATAAAAACAAGCAGTAACATCCAAAGTTTACTTCATTGCTATTAATTTCAAAATGTATGTTGGCACCTTCCATGGCTTCTTCCTTTCTTAGTCCCACCTCAGTTTGATGACTTCCTTGACAGAGAAAGAAGGGCTCAAGGGGACTTGAAGTGCAAGAAAGATTACTGATGTGTTGCCTACGATATCTACTTTGTCCTTCACTACATCATGTTACACACGTGGAAGGCGATACCTCTACCTGATTAAAAGAGTCAAGTTGCATCATATCCATGCCCTCCCCATTTTTCCACACCACAAGGACTACTATGATCAGTGACTAAAGAAATTTTCATATGGCCCACATCACATTGTATTGCATGAGGGCACAACATATACATCATTCAGCTTTGTCTAAACTATGACCCAACAAGAATCCAAGGGAAATTATGAGTCTCTTCCCATTGTCATCTTCTTTATGTGAGAAAAGAGTATTCTAGACTGCACCAAAGTGGGTGATATATTATTTTAAAACTACTTGCATCGCTATATCTTACATAAGCCTATCTTTTCATGTTCGATTCACAATTGACGTACAATTTGGAGAATGCCAACAGGTCATGGTAATACCAATACAAGATGCTTCCAGTTAAACTGCTTGGGAAAACTAGCCCAAAGTTTTATCCTCTGCTAAAGGGCATGTTACCTGTTCTTTGAATATATTAAGGTTGTTGGCAATTCGAAAGCTTATTGTTGTCGTTTCCTTTCATGTCACTTCTAGGGTCAAATGCTATGTACAAATTGTGGCACCATTGACAAAAGAAACAAGGTAAAAGAGAAATAAAGAATATGCACGTCATGAGTTTATATAAAGAATACAATTTGACAAGTTACAAATCTTTGTACATCAAATTGATAATGTCAAAAGAAACCCATTTTGAATTGAATTGAATGATTTGCTACCCCTCAAATAGTATAATATGAATTCGATTCCTGTAATCTCAACTAAGAATGTGTAATATATGTCATTTTCTACGAAGGAACATAGGACGCCTCCAAAACAAAAAGGGGTCAATCAAATAAACTATCCAAATCCAAAATATGTCATGTGAGAGACAGTGGTCATTATACTACCCTTGCAAATCAAAACAAGGTGCTGCGCACGAGGGGTTGCCCTCCGGTGACGCGAAAGTGTGTTTTTATGGTTTTTGTTTTAGCGTTTGTTTTCATGTTTTTTATTTGATTGTTTTTTAAGATCGAACTTGAATGCTGATTTGTTTTTTTCATCTGGTCTATCTCTTTCGATCGCTTGTATTGTAAGGGAGCAAGAAATAAGGATATAAGAATTGGAACTTGGACATTCTTCTTTCCTTTGTTTTGTTCATGCACATAGAGCCTTTTGGGTGATATGGGAACTTTTAAACTTAAGATCTCGAGCCAATAGGTATGTAAGACATAAAAATATCATAGCACTCTATCTAAAATATTAGGGTGGTAGCTTGCGATCGAAATATATGTATGAAGACTTTAGCATAAAGATTTTAAAGTTAAAGTCAGCATATTGAGCAAGGTCAAATTGAAAAGTCAAGCTAATTTTGAATTAAACTAAAGAAGTCAACCTAGAAAATCAAAGTCAAAGTAGGTTCTATCAAGTATTTCTTGGGACAATGCTTAGAGGCAATGAGGAATGAGATTTTGCTTTGTTATCCACGTAAATATAAGGAGATTCTATGATGCCCTATGAACTAAAGCATAGATAAAATATTCCATTTTTGTTTTCCTTCTGCTCACAAGTACGACCATGGGTGCTGACTTTTACATCATGAATTGCCCGATGTTCACAAATCTCGAAAATGCTTCATCAACATCAAAAGCATTGTATGCCTAGTTGGCCAGAAAAAAGAGAATCAAATTCAAGCTCATGTTTACCCGAGTAAATTTTATTCACTGTTAAGCTGCCTGATGCCAAAGGACTCTAACAAATCATACATTTACGCAATACACTGCAGCCCAGCAAAATACATATCAACATCTGCATGCGCTGAACCGGATTAGAAGAAAAATCCGTTCCACATTTGGAGTCGGTGTTATCGGAATTTAAAATGGTAAGGAGGGTGTTGACAATGCGATTCTTGGCACACTTATCAGGCAACAGCCCTCTCAAAATTGAAGCAAAGTTAAAACAAAAAAATCTCTACATATATAGTTACAATGTTGAATACACAATGCCGCCATAGAGAACAACATTTTGGGGTTGTAACTGGGATGTTTATCAACCAAAGTGGCAAAAAGAAAATCATACATGTATGGATCACTGTGGCATGCAAATAAAATCTACACTAGTGCTGCATGTATTAGCCTGGAATGTGAACAGAGCTTCGCATAGAAAGACCCTTGAGTTTCTAGTCTATTATGCAATTGCAGACCCTTGAGAACTCAAATTTACCTGTCCTAGAGTAGCCAATGTTAGATTTGAGCACAATATAAATGAAGCGGCGTTATGGAGCAGAATCTCCAAAGATAAGCCACTCCGATAAGAGCAAAAAGGCACCAACAATGCAGAAAAGCCCTTGTAAATTAAGTGCGCAAAATTGCCTCACTAAGAGTTAAAAAAGAAATTCGCCAAAACCTTGCATGTATGCACACTCACAGTCAGGCAGACAATGCTCAAAAGCTGCATCTAGGAAGTCAAAGTGAAAGTTGTATTCATGGTCAACACCTGCTCAAACTCTTTTAAGTTGACCCTCTCTAGCAAATCTGTGTTTGTTTCTTATATTCCATAAAAGTTTTCATTGGATTGCTCAACAGCAGGTTTCATTAAAGTGGTCGCTACATATATTCTTCAATTACCCTTCAGAATTAAAATTTTGCTATGGTATTCGGAACTTAACAACCTCAAAACCCAGAAGATGTTAAATCAATTGAACATTTTCTAGCAGCGAAGGGTTGTTCTTTTCTAAGACAATGATGCTCCAATTTTTCCAAAACAGAAGGAACATGCATTTGCTAAAATATTGATAGTGATATCAATGTTGCAACACGCCCAATTAAGCTCGGTCAATTGCAATGTTATATAAGAATGTTTTAGCGGCCAAAGTTGTTTCCCCTACAATCTTACTAACTAGTTTTAAATCTTTATCTTCCACTAAGTTTTTGTACAATATTTGGATATCAAACAATAGAAAGCTAAAAAAACATTTAACATTACACCACTTTCAAGATGTTAGCCATTTGTATACAAATTGCATTCACTTAAAGACTAAGACATATTTAATTGTTGAGAAATTTGAGTTGAACTTTACATGTGTTTGTCTCATCCTTGCTATTGGAATTGTCTAAGGGTTCATTAATCTAACAGTGGTATCAGAGCCTTAAAATTCCATGTGCAGGATGTCAATACGCTTTGGAGCAAATCTCCTTAATTACATTGAGATATTTAAAGGAGATAGTGGCTTTCAGTTATGGAAGCAAAGTATAAAGGAGGTATTGGAATTTGAAAACCTATGGTATTTATGTGATGTAAATACAGCTGGTACAGCAGCAGGCACTGGGGATTCTGGTGGTGATTGTACAGGAGGACCTACTGCTAGTGCTAGCTCTGTTGCAGGTGGTGCACAGGCTGGATCTCCAGGTACAGGAGGAGCTGCTAGTGCAAGTGTTGGTGGAGGTACAACCTTGAGGACAAGTGCTGATGAGAAAACAAAAATTATGGAAGCTCAATCAATAATCAGCAGCAAGGTTGGTACTGTGATTAAGTTAAAATTAAGAGGCAAATCTCCAGCAGACATGTGGAAGTATATGATTGAAAATTATGAGATTAAATCATCATCTCAAATAGATGTTTTGGAAAAAGAGCTAAAAAAGTTAAAGCTCTATGAAAGAGACAATATTACAGAATTTCTAGAGAAATTTGAGTCTATTATTGCTGACCTTGAAGGTGCAGGGGTTGTTCTTAATGATGACTACCAATTATTAGCTATTTCTAGAGCTGTATCTCACAATGCACAACTTGCTACTCTGTTGAGGAATGTTGCCAGGTCCAAGGAGCATGCCATTAAGATGATTCGTACAGAGTTTGAGCAAGGAAAGGATGCTGATGATGATGAGGCAGAAGTGTTGTATGCTAGTAAAAAAGGTAAGAAATCTTATGATAAAGGGAAGATAGGTCCATGCTTTAAATGTAACAGTTATGGACATTTGAAGATAAATTGTCCCAAGCAAGACGAAGAAATAGTCTGTTATAACTGTGAAGGAAAGGGTCACATGGCAAACAAGTGTCCAAGTCCAAAAAGAAATAAAGGAAAAGATAAGAAATATTTTGAGGGCAAGAGCAGAGGAGGAAGAAATAATCCTAGCTTCAATGTGGTTAAAGAATCTGAGGAGGAAGAACTAGATGAAGATATAGAGGTAAATATCTCAACCAATTGTTTTTCAAAGGAAAAATCTCATAAATTTTAGATTCAGGAGCTGAAAAAATCAGTAGCTTCAAGCTCAAGCTTGTTGAAAAATTGCAAAGGGGAAGCAAAAGGATATGTACAGTTCGGGAATGGAGAGTTGAAGCAAATTAAAGATAGTGGAATGCTTGAGTTGTTTGATTTGCAAGGGAAGAAAGTTATACTGGAAAAAGTATTATGTGTGCCTGGTCTTGTAAGGAATTTAATTTCCATTCTTGCTAGCTTGGTAGACCTTGGCTATAAGGTTGTGTTTGAAAGATTGCAATGTAATGTGTTATATGAAAATAAAGTGAAGTTTATTGGCAGAAGAATTGGGAATCTATTTGGTCTTGATAACATACATTGTGAACCAACCTGTTTGAATCTTGTAACTCTGCCATCAGTTGATATATGGCATGGAAGACTTGGTCATGCAAACTCCAAAATCATTGAGTTATTATGTAAGAAAGGATTCATAGAAGTAGATCTGAATCAATCTGGAAAAACTATATATGTAGGATGTGCACTTGGCAAACATAATCGACTAGCTTTTAAAAGATCTAACGAAAGAGCACAAGGTTTGCTGGATCTAGTTCACACTGATTTGTGTGGACCAATGAATATAACAGGGCTATCTGGAAAGAGATATTTCATGACATTAATTGATGACTTTAGCAGATATACTCACATATATTGCTTGAAGACAAAACATAAGGCAATGGAAGTATTCAAACAATATGTAAATGAAGTTGAGACTGAAACTGGCAGAAAAATCAAGTGTTTGAGGTCTGACATGGGTGGAGAATTTATGTCAGGAGAGTTTAAACAATATTGTAAACTTAAGGGAATAAGACGACAACTTACATGTAGATATTCACCTCAACAGAATGGAGTTGCAGAAAGAAAGAATAGAACTCTTCTCAATGCAGTGAGAAGTATGCTGAAATTCTCAGGGCTTCCAAATTTTCTATGGGAAGAGGTTGTTCAAGCAGCTGCCATGATTCAAAATAGTCTGCCATCTATAAGTATACAAGGGGCAATCCCTGATATGCTTTGGTCAGGGAAAACAATAGAGTACAATAAGCTAAGAATATATGGGTGCTTAGCATACACTCATATTCCCAAGAGCTTCGGGGAAGAAATTAGATGACGAGCCATGATTACATATCTAGTTGGATATGACAAATAATCTAAGGCATTTAGGTTATATAATCCAAGCACTAGAAAAATTGTGGTAAGTAGAGATGTAACCTTTGATGAATCTCAGGTTTATAAAGTGCTGATCAAGGAGAATAAACAAAAGGAAGGAAGGAAGGAAGGAAGGTACTTTTATCGTCCACGGAGACCAATCGGTCTATGGGACCCAATACAAAAACGCGACAAGCGGATTACCATCGCCCGGATTAAAAACCCCGCCCGAAGGGTTTTCGAGGGAAAACCGCGGCGACAATCACCTCACCGACAAACCGCTAATCATATAAAATGCGTAAACATCCCAATATATACGGTCATGCACCACCCCCGTAGTGCCTAGTCACGGACAGCCAAAGTGGGGCAAATGTGACCTCGCAGGTCCGTACCTCCCGGATGTATGACCCCGTGGCACTTTCCGACGGTGTGTTCATCGGCAAATGCAAGGGCACGCCCTACTGCTAAAGGGAGCGATTCGCCCGGACCGATCAACACCGGGCAACTCGAAAGTGTGAGACTCATCCTCAATGGCACCCGCTTGATAAAGACTCGTCACGGCCCCGGGCTGGCTCCCCAATCCACCGCCCGCCTCGGATCGCGAAGATGGTGGGCACCCGTGCGAATGGAGGCAATGAGTCTGCGCTTTTTGAGGGCACCCCGGGAACGCAGGTAGAGGCTGTGGGCCTGCTAACACCCAGGTTGATGTGCTCCTTGTAATGGGCCATTTTGACCTGCTCTAGAGCAATGGGGTCCCGAGCTTGCCAAGGAAACAAGCATCTAGGTAATCCCCGTTTTCGCCACGATCGCGGGCCGCGCCAAATTGCACGACCGTGTTCTCACACGCTTCCATCCGGGCGAACCATCGATCTCTTACCCCTCCAACGGGGCTAAGCCGCTTTTACTCATGGCCACAGTGTAAGCCGGTGTGGGAGCCGAGCATCACCCATAGTAACCACTTTCCAAAATAGACGATGTGTCTATCAAGGGCTGCCAAGCGGCAAGAATCCAGCTCGCAAAGAGACCGATAGGGGGAAGGTTTCACCCCAGTGCCCGTGCCAAAAATGCCTTCGCACTGCCCAAGTCATTCCGTGTCGCCAAAGAGACCAGGGCCCCAAACCTCACCGTCTGAAAGGACAAGCCCGACCGGTGCTAATAGATGTGGACCGGGATGGCCCCAATCATATAGCTCGCCAGGTGATCAAGTTGTTCAAGCATGGCATAAAAGCTGCCGGCCCCCGTCACCATAGCGGATAGACGCCCCAAAGCAGAGCGAGGAGGGGAACTCCACCCCTAGGTACTTGTAGGTGGGCGTGACGCCCACAGTGTCCCCCCGATATGTGAGTGCAGGAGGCATGGGGTGACGGAAGAGGATATGAGAACCACCCCGGTCTTGGCCGTGATTGACGCCAAGATGTCCAGAGCCCGACAAAATGTGTCTAGGGCATCCAGTGAGATCAAGATAGCTTCGGGGTGTGGGCCAAAGAGCCAACATCGTCCCGCATAGATGAGCCGGCGATGACACAGTGCAAAAGTCAGATGCCATCCCCATGCTCGGCAAGCCGGCTCTAATCGACAATGTAGAGGCCAAAAAAGTGTTGGCGAGAGGGGGGCAACCCCGCCGACCCCGATACTACTTGGTGAATGCTTGGCCTGTTCGGCCGCATCCCCGCCAAAACAACTCTCATACAACCTCAGATATGGCACTCGCAGACAGTGAATGGAGCCCCAGATTGACGCAGCTCTAGCCTACGCCTTTTCCCTTGGGACCGATCAAAAGCCTTTTATGCGAAGTCCACAAAGCAGCACAATACAAGTCCACCCGATGATTCTACCGCCTTTCAATCGTGTCCGCAGCAAAGATATGGTCAATCGTTGAGTGGCGGGTCGAAAAGCCCGCCTTGTGTGAGGGCTTCGCACATCCGCACTTACCTGCCCGTAGTCAATTCTGCCGCTCAAGAATGCCGGCAACGGTTTGGCAAATACCGAATCGACCATGATCGTCCGGTAATTGGCGGACGGTGTGGGTCGCCCCTTGTGAATGGGAACAACCCGCTTGGGTCCATTGCTTGGGAAACCCTCCTGCAATGCTCGTTGAAACAGGGTAGTGAGGGCCCAAGACAAGCGGCTACCGCCCGCCCACTTGAGTAACTTCGGCACACGCATACCATCGAGGTGTTTGCCTTCCCATTAGCTAGCCGCTGTGGCCCTCCTCAACATCCTCGGCCCACGAGAACCAATGGGGCCATCCCGTGGGGGTATGGGCGTCACGTCCCCGGCGGGTCATAGAGCCGCCGCAAAGTACTGCTCCCACCGCCCGACCGTGATGTCCCCTCCCAGGGTGAAGCTGGGCCTTCAGCACTTCTGCGCCAAAAGGTTCGAGGATGAGTGTCCAAGCGGTAGAACATCTCCCCGATGCACGGCAAGGTACCGCCTTTGCGTCCTTGGATGGGCGCCGGTCGCGTGGTGGCTCGCAAGCGGGCACCGATCCGCATGTGACGGAAAGCGCCGCTATGCTTTACGATCCGCATCAAACCATCGGTTCGCTGGAATGTTGCTGACCCGGGCGACGCGGGGGTCGCCAAAGCACTGTCCGGCCGCATCCCGGGTGTAATAGCGAAGTCGGTGATGACGTCTCACGCTTCTAGTGTGGAGGTCTGTAATTACGGGAGGGCGTCCATGAGCATCTCTGGCGTAGTCCTCTGCTGCTCATAATCGAGTCTCAACCGAGGGCGAGGGGCTGGCATAGTGGGGGTTACGCTCGCCAAACCGAGTCCAAATAAAGTGGGAGGTGATCGAAGTCACCTCCTCATCCCGATCGCATGCCCACCCGAAATGACTGATGAGATGCATATCTTGGCGCAACTACAAGCACATAGTCCACCACACTAGACCCTCCCCACGATTGTCCCGGCTCGCATGTGCACTTGCGAGAATCGGCCACCGTGAAAGGCCATTGCAAATTATCAAGTCAAAATGCCACATAGCGAGAGCAATGTCACAAAGCGAAGTGACCGCCGTCATCCGACCAGCGTGGCTGTGCTACTGCTATAGGCTGCAGGACATCGTCGGCCCGAGGGGTCAAGTCGCATGGGCTGCTCTACTCTGTCCCGTGCATTGAAATCTCCAAGAAGGACGACCCTA
Organism: Isoetes taiwanensis; assembly: GCA_021234155.1. Taxonomy (NCBI): domain Eukaryota; kingdom Viridiplantae; phylum Streptophyta; class Lycopodiopsida; order Isoetales; family Isoetaceae; genus Isoetes; species Isoetes taiwanensis. The sequence continues at coordinate 10,189,818 of JAJEKV010000007.1, read as the reverse complement.
CCCAACCTAGCGATGCCGGGCCATGTCATCATATAGATCGACATACGGGTCCATCCTATCCGCGACGGGGGTGGCTGCGATAGAAGGTGCTTTCATGCGTGAGGGAAATAACAACAGCGCCGAGAAAAGAGGGTTGCCAGCGGTATTATGCACACGAACCCGGCACCGGTTGTGTCCATGCACCGGAGGGTAACCGAATGTGCCAAGGTTGTCCAGTAGTAGCAAGCCACTCCCCCATGACCCCGCTGTCCCTGCATGTGTATTGAAGACCGAAAATGTTGGTAACTCGGGCAAATCGGTAGCTCGCACAGGCTCCAAAGATGCTCCCATGTCTCCATGAGGAAGATGAGATCCATACCGGCCCACGGAGTTCGACCGCCCCTTTCGCCAAGGGAAGCCTCGACAATTCCATGAGACCACCCCGGAGGCACAATTCCTATTTGTCGGCCAGGGATGGTATGCGCAGCCGAGTCATGGAGGGAGGACGGGGAAGCAGGGCGAAAGTGAAGTAGATGGAGCCGAGGCGCAGCATGTGGTCGAGGGTGGCGTGAATGCGAGGGAGCAGGAGTAGGGAGCAGAGAAGGGGGGGCCGTGGTAGTAGAAGCGTATGTGGCGGCAATACTGGTTGGGGCCGCTGGTCTCCGCAGCCAGCAGCCGGTCGTTTCAAAATGTGCATCCCGCCGAACCAATCCCTCGCGCACCCCGCTGGCTTATACGCCTCCTCCGGCTGGCAAAGCTCCCCGCTCGCGGTGCCTCCCGTTGCACGGTGTGAGGTCCCGGCCCACGCATGTGGATGTCCCCTTCAACATCCGGCCCTCGGGCGCAATATGGCATCACTCACCGTGCATCCGCAACCGCGGAATATGACACGCGCCGGGCGCCAGCCCCCATGCCGGGCCGCCGAGAAATGTGAATCGCCCTCGAATGTCATCCCATCGAGAATGTGTTCTGGATGTGGTGGGCGCAGACTCCCCCGCTGCTCGGCATGCCTCGAACTACCGACATTGGGCTCTCCCGCCAAGGCCTCGAGTTCTCAAGGGGCCGGGGTCCAAGGTGGGCGGGGCCGGGTCCCCGTGGGGGGGGGGGTGGTGGTGGCCGGGATGGCGGGAGGACCGGAGTGTGGCCGGGATGGCATGGAGTGGTTTCGAGAGCCGGGCAGCAAAGCGCGGGGCGTGGGTCGCGGCAGGGAGGCCGGCCGTGGGCGGGATAGCGGCCCGAGCCGCTGCGCCCCCTGAAGCCGGGAGGACAGCTCTTGCGTAGCCTCGCCGCCGCTTGGCCATCTCACGCCCGCAGACTGCTAGCGCGGCCCGACTATGAACCTGTTGGGGAGACCACAGCTCTGTCAGTAGACCGGTTGCCCGGCACCCACGGAGCTCCAGGGCTCGAGTAGCGAGAGCGTCTCGAGCCCGGCAAAGACACCGGGCCGAGGGGCCTTGCTGTTCGATCTTACTCAAAGATCCCGGTTTAATGCGTGTCATGCGCAAGAGCACACATGCTCCCCGTGCCATGGTGGTGGCTGCCTCTACCTCGACCGTGCCGCCGAGGGCAGTGACCATCGCGTCTCGTTGCAGCTCCCTCTCTATGTCATGGTGTCCGAGTGATGAACCACAGAGTCTGGCGCGCCCGCATGTCGACAACCTCTGCCCGCTTCTTTGCCTCCTCGGGCCGGCGTGCAAGGCCAAAGCCATCTTCCACATCACGGCGGTCTCCAAACCTCGTGATACGGTTCTTCTCGACCAGATTTGCCTTTTTGAGCACATGGGATGCCGAGGACTCCATCTCCAACGCCATGCCGGCCAGTGCACGCGTTAGCCTCAATACGAGCAGCTTGTTAGCCTCCATTCCCGCTTTGGCGTGGCTCCAATTCTCTGCCGGCAGGAGTTCCTATGTGGTCCGAGCAATTAATCCCTTCCCCGGGCTGGCCTCGGGCTGAGGGGGCCTTAGCCTTAGCCCGAAAGGCCCTTCTTCATGGAGGATGACTCTCCCCGTCCATGATGGCTGATCGGGACCGTTTGCTTAGGGCCCTGCCCTCCCTTTGTTTTTCAGCCGCCCATCTTCAACCCCATGACTCCCAAAGTTTGAGGGGTCTCTGGCTGCGGAAAGGGTGCCTAGAATTGAATTTGGGGACTCAAGAACGCGGGCAGAGCACCTTTTGGGTTAGTCAACGGAAACCCTAAGTGGTGGGCAGGGGGTGTCGGTGTAGGTTGCTAAAAGTATAATTAATGCAGATAATGCTGAAAATGATATGACTAATACCAAAATGATTGATAATGATGATGATATGTTAGATGATCAGCAAATCAGTGGTGGAGGGACTGAGGAGAACACGAATGAAGGAGGAGGAGATTCTGAAGAAGTGCAACTGCCAAATCTAGAGTTCACAGCTGAGCCATCTGAGCCTGTAACTATTGTTGACCTACCTCAAAAGAAGAAAAGAGCTACTAAAGTAGAGAAGCTGCAACAAGCAAATATAAAAATTGATCCCTTAGTCCATGGTCGAACAACTCGAGGTAAGACTAAAAGAATTCAGAATATAGAAGGTGAATTGGATAGTGTATTTGAGATTTTAGCCCACTTAGATCCAGAAATCCCAAATACATATGAAGATGTATTAAACTCAGCAGAGAAAGGTAAATGGATAAATGCTATGAATGAGGAGATGGATTCATTTCATAATACTAAAACATATGAGCTTGTTGATAGACCTTGTGGGAAAAATATTGTAGGTAACAAGTGGCTATTCGGAATAAAAGCAGGTGTGGATGGAAAGACACATAGTTACAAAGCCAGATTGGTTGCCCAAGGATTCTCACAGAAAAAAGGTCAGGACTTTGATGAAACCTTCTCTCCATTAGTGAAAATGAATAGCATTAGGATGTTATTGGCAATTGCAAATGCTTGTGATTTAGAAGTACATCATATGGATGTAAAGACTGCATTTTTGAATGCAACCTTAGAAGAATAGAATAGAATAGAATAGAATAGAATAGAATAGTTTTTTTATCGTCCACTGAGACCAATCGGCCTATGGGACCCAGAAGGAGCGCAGCAAACTTATTACTGTCCGGGTTAAAAAACCCCCGCCCCGAAGGGTTTTCGAGGGAAAAACCGTGGCAGTAATAAGAATGCTGTCAAACTGTACAAGTATACATCATCATGAAATAAATGTGTATGTACATGTCAAGTGTGTGCCCGAGAACATAGCTGATCTCGCATGTCCATGACCTCCTGAAGGTATGATCCTAGCATCCGTACGGATGCCGTGCTCAATGTCACATGTAGCGGCTGGCCAGGCCTGACCAACTCAGCATAGCGCGTCCGGATTTGATCATATGCTGGGCAACTTTGAAGGGTATGAGATTCATCCTCAATGACTCCCATTTGGCAGCATTGACAGAGCCTGTCCTGATGTGGCTCACCAATCCATCTGCCTGTCTCAATTCGAAGATGATGTGCCCCTGTGCGAATAGAGGCAATGAGTCTGCGTCTTTTCATGGGCAAGTGGGTGCGCAGGTAGCATTGTGGGCCTCGTTCCAATGTGGGATTTATGTGGCGCTGGTAGTGTGCTGTCTTGACCTGTTCAAGGGCGCTGGCATCCCAAAGCTTGCTGATGAAGAAGAAATCTTTATGAAGCAGGCTCCAGGATTTGAACATGGAATCGACAAAGTTTGGAAGCTCAATAGAGCAGTATATGGGTTGAAACAGTCTCCTCGCGAATGGTATAAGTGTATGGATGGGTTTCTACGAAAGCATGAATTTATTAAATTAGATAATGATGGAAATCTGTCCAGCATGGGGAAGAATGGTGTATCATAGCATTGTATGTTGATGATAATATTATGGTAGCAAAAGGGACAACTTGCTTGAATATGTGCAAGGAATTGCTAAAACAAAGATTTGAAATGACTGACTTAGGTGAGTTGAAAAACTTTCTAGGAGTTGAAATGAGCAGAAATAGAGCAGAAGGCATAATAATGCTTACTCAAAAGAAACAAATTCTAGACATGTTAAAGAAATTTAATATGCAAGATTGTAAAGCTTGCAAAACTCCTGCAGTACCTGGTTGTAAATTGTCTGAGAGCATGTGTCCAAAAGATGAAATTGAAAGAGAGGAGATGCAAGCAGTACCATACAGATCATTGATTGGATGCTTAGCATATGTGGCCAATTGCACATTGCACATAGTGTTAATATCTTAAGTAGATATAATATTGATCCTGGCAGAGATCATTGGACTGCTGCAAAAAGAGTCCTAAGATATTTAAAGGAAACTGTTGAAGAAGGAATTAAATACACTACAGATAATTTAATTCTTGAAGGTTTTTGTGATGCAGATTGGGGAGGGGATGTAGATACCAGAAAATCAACTTCAGGATATCTAGTCATGTTAGGAGCATGGAATAAATTACTAATCCTATATTTTAGTGTAGCCAAAATAGGTTTAGCTAAAGTACCTTCAAATTGGGGCTAGAAGTTTCTAACACATGGCTAAACCAAATAGTTTTTCTCCATCACAGTTTCTTGCTTTTGGCTAAACTTTCACAAAATGGAAAGGCAAATATTAGCCATCACGCTATAGTAATTCAAAAAAATCCAAGATTTTGGCAAAGACATTGAATTTGTTGTAAATACATAAATCAAGACACAAACATACATGAACATGTTCAAAAACCTAAAAAAAGGGGACTATATTGTTCCTTTTCCTCCAACGCTTCAACTTTGTACTTGGAACAAGAAAGAAATTGGAAAAAAGAAAAAGAAAAATATAAACCCTATTTGAAGTTAGTACATACTTTGGTGTTGAATTTCGGGCTAATCTATCCATTTTTCCAAGCCCACTCTATCTTAGGTTTAGCTAATCGATGTCCTGATGGATATGTCTGGAGGTAAAGGTTTGGCTATTCAACCTAAAAACTTACTTGGGCAGAAAAAAAATTGGGCTAAAATTTTCCTTTTTTTGGGCATTTTTTCTATTTACTTTAGCCATTTTTCTTGGCAAAACTGCTACAAAATAGCCATTTGGCTAACCTTAGCCATTATTTTATTCCATGGTTAGGAGGTGCACCTATATCCTGGAAATGCAAAAAACATGTCTAGTGCAGAGGCAGAATATGCTACTGCCACTTTATGCTCAAAAGAGATCGTTTGGGAAAGAAGACTGATTATAGAGCTAGGGTTTGAGCAACCATTGGCTACAAAAGTTTAGTCTGACAGTACAAGCTGTATAGCATTATCAAAAAAATCCAGTTCTACATGAAAGGACTAAACATATAGAACTAGAAATGCACTTTATTAGAGATGCTGTCAGAAAGAAATTGGTAAGTATGTTATATTTAAAAACAGAAGAGCAACTAGCAGACATACTTACAAAGTCACTGGCAGAACGGAGGTTTAATTATCTGAAAGGCAAAATAATGCATATAAATATAACATGAAGGAGGATGTGAAGATATGTCAGGTTATATTATATGCATTGTTTAACAGTCGTGATAAGATTGTGCAGGTCCATGAAGTCATATGCAATATTGATCTATGAGAAGCAGTGGCAGTAGGTCAACAAATAGGTTATGACCTAACCTAAGGAAGTATGAAGTCAATGCTTGAAAAATTAGGTTGGCGGGCTGGTACTACCCGGACGTTGCTACGCCCGCCAGAAAACGTCAGTTACCCCCAGCCCGCAGGTTTAGGGTTTTGCAAGTCAAAGTCAACGAGCCTTTATATACAAGTCAGCCTGTGGGATATTTGGGGAAGCCTAAATTTATGGACGGCAAGACCTATCTACTCCGAATCTTTAGGCAAGTCGGTAGACTTTCCAGTATAAGGGGATGCACAATCTACAGGGGATGTGGGTGACAATCAGGCGGATCAAGATCTAGGCATGCCGAAATATGGCCCATACTAGCTTGGTTGATTGACCATAACTTGATTTGGATTTTGTGTGAAGTTCATAAGTGCACAAAGGAATTAATGACCACAACTTGGCTTCCTTGGTGCTAGATTCTATTGTACTTAAAGACTAAGATATATTTAACTGTTGAGAAATTTGAGTTGAACTTTACATGTGTTTGTCTCATCCTTGCTATTGGAATTGTCTAAGGGTTCATTAATCTAACAATTATGTGCTAGGGAACCGCCTACTTTGAGGGATTTCCGGCTGGAAACCGGCAGCAGCGCCGCCCGCGAGCGGCGGCGCCGCTGCCGGTTTCCTGCCGGAAACCCCGAAAAGTAGGCGGCTCCCAGCCGTAAATCACGGGTAGTCGAAAATTCCGTTGATTCTTTTTACGGTAATTTTTTTTTGTCTTTCCTGCATCGGCTATGACGGAGCTTCGCCGATGGCGCTCTCCATGCTAGTCGAGGTGCTTGAGCTCTGCCGATGGCGCTCTCCATGGTGGTCGAGGCGCTTGAGGTCTGGGCTACCTGGCTGGCAATTTTTTGTTTGAAATGGGGCACTTCTGGAGCTGTGATGCATATTTTATATCTGTCGAGTTCATTTCTCTGTGTAGAGGTCTTGATTCGTTTCTATGCATTTCTTTGCTGCTTTTTCTTGAAATGGAGAAGTTTCTAATGATTTTCTTTATATTTATTAGGTTCTTTGAGTTCCAGTGGCAGTATAGCATGGATTTTGAGTAGCAAACTCTGTTTCTAGGTTCCCACTACGAACCAAACAGTAAAAGAAGCTGGCCCTCAGGGCAGCGTTGTGGTTTATGATGTTGAAGTTGTTGTTGTGATGGCTGGAGCGATGTTGAAGCTCTTGTTGTGTGGCTCAGAACCATTTTTAATGGCATGCAAGCCGTTGTTTCTGTGTTTAGGGTTACTTACAGCATCAACAACGAAAGCAAGCATATAACTGATTATTTGTTGCTGGATTTTGTTTGGGCAAAGATCTGCAGAGCTGCGGAGCTTCCTGATCTGCACAATGCTGAACTTCTTGATCTGCACAATGTTGAGCTTCTTGATTTGCGGTGCCTTTAACCTGAGCCTAAGCTTGGGTCTTTGCTTCTGTTTTAGCTGATGCTTGGGCCTACGCCTCTGGTATGGATGCCGAGAAGTCATGCATGGTTTATATGAGGTTTCAGAGAGAATGAGCTGTTACGCTCATAGTTGTATATGGGATTTGAAATAGAGAAATACTGTGTTTTTACTTTGAATATTGTAGTATTTGATTGTTAAGCATAAATTCTGTTATAAACTTGTGGCGGCGCTCTAAGCGGCGCCGCCAGAAACTACAGGGCAAAAAATTACCCATTTTAAACAATGCATCAAAAATCCAGGAATTTTCGACTACCAGTGGTTTACGAGATGTTAGGCTCTAACTTATTTTCTTCCACTGGAAAAAGATCCTCCTGAGATGAATTTATTGCCCAATATGGCTGGCATTACATCGGGGTTCTGAAAAAGGGGCGATCCAAATTTCTTTTCATGAATCGAAATTTTTAAACTCTTTGATGTATAAAAAAGGGCAACGATTCTCTACAATTTTGTAGAGCAGCAAATCATTCTGGGTAAAACTGTGAAATCTCCAAGCATTCTGGGCAAATCATTCTCAGCGCATGCAGAGAGTGGGAATCAGTCCGCTTGGCATCCAAAAATAGCAGTATACTACATTGAGCCGCTTTAGAAAGACCTGGCAACTGCTACCAGATTGTCCATAATGCCCTTTGATTTGAATCCCTAATCGACTGGATGAAGGCACGCAATGTAAGAAACGGAATCAAAATCTAACCAACTATAAAACTTTCAGGATAATCCTGTTACCTTCTCTGAAACTCATAACAGTAGAATAACATGCAGTCTAAATGCCGCAGTCTAAGCTCAACAACATCGATTTCGTCAGAACAGAGCTCCATGAGCTCCATGAGCTGCTCCGTGAGCCTTTGCACCTCCATGAGCTGCTGCCGACCCAAACCACGACTACTTAGTTATAGAAGTTAAGAAATCATGCAATTAAGGGATCTTTTGCATAATGAATTTAGCAAAAAAGAAGCACCTGGAATCCACCTGTAACCTCGCCATTCTGATTCATTTTTTAGCAGAGACAAAGGGCATCATCCACCACCATGTTCGTGCTCTGCTGCACAACAGAAGAAATAGAAATCGCTGCAAAAGGAGTTCGATTCATGGAGATAAGAACATTGGGTCTGTTTAATGATCTCCCCAATTCTGACGAATAACTCTGTCTCTTTGCTTGTTACAAATTTCCCCACAGCAAAAGCATGTGAACAGAGTCCGTACTGCTACATGACTCATGGCTCATGGCTTGAATGAAGGCATCATTGCAAGCACCTCTGGTTCCAGCTGTTGCGAGGCTGCAACTGAGCCGGCAATGGAAGAAAGATTCCAGAGAAAACTCATGCAGGGACTCCCATAACTAACCTTGGAATGCCGATTTGATCTGCGGAGCAAGGGTTGAGGATAGGCCAGAGTCGCAAGAAAATCCCTTCCTAATTAGTTTTGTTTTGTCGTAGTTGGCTATGGCTATGTCCGTGCCTTCTCTAAAACACGGACGGTACACATTCTTTGTAACTCGATGGATGGCCGAGATGAGTGCCTCGACGTCAAAGAATATGCCAGAGAATCGACCCAATAATAATTATCTAAACATATATAAAGCAGTTTCATTTTTTCCGTCCGCCTCAAAAAAATTCTTATTTTCTCCCCGTCGTCAATCAATTGTGTTTGAATTTGTTTGTGAAATCCGAGAACCACATGTGCGGTACGATGAACCGGGCAATATGGCGCCGCCATAGCTAGGCACAGATCAGTGCCACCATTCTTCTTCTCCGCGTCGTCAATGAAAAACCGTGGCTACAGGTCGGTGTGAAGCAGGACGGTGTGAAGGGTTGCAGCTGCACTTCGTTCATTTTTTCATCTATTCTCTCTCATTCTCTCCTTTCTTCGTCATTTCCAAAATGTAAAAGCTTTTTCTTCTTTCCTTTTGCAAGGAATAATGCTCTTCAAATTGCCCAATGAAAATGATGGCGTGCCCTTTTTCCGATGTGGGCTGCTCCGAAAATTTGCCCCAGGGCGATCTGGATCAACGCTGTCAAGAATTTACCCAAAGCCATTTGCAATTTATGCTTAGAATGCTCCAGAAACAGGAACGGTCTATGGGAAATCAAATCCAGCGTGTTGCCCTGGTTGAAAAGGTATGATTTTTAATACGTTTTTCATTCTTTTGCATCGCAGATTCAGAACTGGATCGCTTAATTCTTCCAAAATTCTCTGATTCGATCAGTCCCTTTTCTAGAAATACTCTGTTGGTGTGTTCCACAATTCAGAAAAAAAAAAGCTTTATGGCGCAAATGGGTCAAAGATGCATTCCGTTAATACGTTTTCTCTTATGATTGCATGAGGCAATCTATATTGTTTGCATATTATATTTGAAAATCGTTAGATTCTTCCTTGTTAAAAATCTGTCACGACCCCCTTTCAAATAACAGGATAAAACAGAGCTATTTCTGCAGTGTTTTCTCTCGTAGATCTGCCATAGCCAAGTCCGATATACATCTGCCATAGCAGAGAGTGGGATCGGCACCAAATTTTCAATCAGTCCTTTTTAGCTTTTGTAGGGTGTCGGTCTTTCCATGTTTTTGTCTGTAAATTAATCTGCAAAGCTGAAGAATTATGATCCCGTTTGTGCAGGTAATCTCCATAGCCCAGAAATCTGATTGTGCAGATGTAAGCTTTATGAATGTGACGATCAGAGATCAGGAAAACAAAATCAGAGCTTTAGAACAAGAGGTTCTTAAGCTTCAACGGGATGTAAAGGCTACTGATGTGTCTGCAGAGGTCTTTCAACTCCATCGGAAGCTTTGAAATCTTCAAAAACAGGTTCAAAGCCAGTGCCTTGAATCATCCGGCAATAATTAAACATGGTTATCACTTAGAATCTGCACAGATCTTTATGATTTTGTGCAAAAAAGCGCAGATGATAATTGACGAATTCATTTAGAATCTGCAGATTATTCCTCATCAGAAATTTGAAAACATTGTGCAGATTATTCCTCATCAGAAATTTGAAAACATTGTGTAAAAATGCACAATCGGTGGATGAAAAGTGTAAATGGCACAGTTTATCAGTCGTGTATAGCTTCTAATTACTTCTATTCACAGGAGAAATTGCATACTCTTTCCAAAATCATAGTGAGAAATTTGTAGATATCTATAGTACTACAGAACTATGAGCATTTTTTAGCATAGTTTTTAAAATTTTGCAATCTAATGTGTTAAATGCCAGTGCTTAAAATGCCAGTGCTAGCCTTTATCACTCCCATTGCCACTGCCCCTTATCGAGCCATTATCACTCCAAAGCCTTTATCACTCCCATTGCCACTGCCCCTTATCGAGCCACTATCACTCCAAAGCTTTATCAAATGCCAAACACTCATTATTTTGAAGTTCTATTGTATCCCTTTACTATTGCCACTGTTGACCTTTATCAAATGCCAAACACTTATTATTGTTGAGTAGCATTTGAACTTACAGAAATCCAATACTAAGCTTGCAATGCATTAGTAAATGGTCGTTGCTAATAGCAGGTTCAACTACACAAGTTTAGAACCAAAGAAATGTTCACGGCGGCCTTGGCCGTCGCGATATTGTGTGAATTAAAGTAAACACATACACCATCCACCCCATGTCCTTCCCACATTTCTCTTTGCATGGTTCTTAGATTCTCTCGAAGGACCCGTATCATTCAACTAAAAATTCAATAGTCCTAAACAGGAAGTCCTGAGAATCACTTGCATACAAATATAATCCCTTCCCTATTACCCACAATCTATATGCTGAGGGACATAATTATTGCTCCACGACATTCAAAACATTCCAACACTCAACATCAATGGGTCATTTATTAAAAATTTTGTCACCTTGAAATGCCTAATGAATTTAGAAAAACATCTTGACTAAGTCTTGAAATGCCCAATGAATTTAGAAAAACATCTTGACTAAGGTCATGCCACGACAAAGAAATGTTCAAAATACTTGGGGGTTCGAACCGACACCAAGCCAGTAAAGAGAAATGTTCGCGGCGGCCACCGCCGCGATAAATTTCTTGTATATGTTAAGATATAGTATCGTCTCACATCTTGGGTGTTTATTTCAATAAATAAAAACTCCCTTTTTAACATTACCCAAACATCAAATCATAGTTGATGCTTTCTGCTTAAAATATCGTTTGAACATTGACACATAGACATACTATTGTCAAAATAGAACAAAGCAAGGTTAAATTTGCCATTGTCGACAGATCTACGAACAAATGTGCAATTATTAATCATTTTATGCAGGCCCAATTGCATACTTTTTTGTCCCTAGAGGTTTATCTGTTTCAAAATCTTATGCAAATTCTCTTTTATTCCCTGAGAGTTGTCTAGTTTTCAGGCACAGTATGCATCAGATCTTTCCAGAAATTTCATACCCATGAATTTCATGGTCAAACTGTTAAAGAGCTATTTCAAGCGCCTGCAATTGCGAGTCTGAATGCCTTGTTCCTTCTGTTCAAAGCTTTGGCTTTAAAATAAACAGGGGGTATTCGCAGGTCAGAGTGAGCGGAATTGATAATGATAGAGATTACAAATAGTAAGCGCAATAAAGAGATTAATCTTCTCAAACATCACCACAGGCAGCCGGAAGCAAATATGTGGGAGCGTCAACAATCATTGCAAACAAATCGCCATAGCCAGTGGATATCTTAAAAGAGAACTTTCATCATCCAGACCCAGTAGCACCTTGCAGTTGTCAACTTCTCCCAATAAAAGTGTGCAAATTGCTTCCCCAATGCAACATCGCGTTGCTCCTCTAGAATAGGAATGGTGTTCTGATCATTTACTGATGCAAACGTGTCCCGGAGTTGTAAGAACAAAGCTCCTGCCTCTTGAATCAACTGGGCATTTTTAGCATTGAAGCCTTCTGCTACATGGGCAATAGGGTGGGATGCCCATAGATGGTCCAAATAAGGGCTCCTACTCAAATTACTATAGTTACAGACCTCAAACCAACACCAAAATGGCATTTCTGGAAACTTTAGAAGCTAAGGAAGAGAATGATATGGGTTTTGGTAGGGAAAAAAATTCCTAAGCCGGTCTAAATCCAGAGCAAATAGAGGCTGGTTTTTGGACTTCAAGAGTTCAAAAGTTGCCCTGAAATGGAACACATAACTCCCTGATTTAGAACAAGAAAAGCCCCGAAATAGAACATGAACGTACCTGCAATGGAACGAGTTTGAACCCTAGATGCAACACCCTTGCATCAGTTTCAGCACCTGTTTATCCCCAAATTGGAACTCTAAACATGCCAATACACAATAATAACGACACAAACACAACAACGCCAACATACTTTGCAAGATATGCATTAGATTGTCAATATTCATTGTCAATACAAAACCAGCTTCATAAAATTTGCATTACATAAACCCTTTGCGACCAACTTAATGGAATTTGCATTACATAAACCCTTTGCACATTACATTACATAATCAGATCTGTAAATGCTACTAACAGACCTCATTCTTTGTGAGGTTCTTCTACCAATGTTCATGCCTTCACGATGTGTAAGGCCAAGAGCTGCATCCTGTGGGTGCATGGAATAGAGGAACATGGGGGAATCTTCATGGAAGGCAGATTGGGAAATAGAATTTTGAGCTTCAGATCGTATGCCATGATAGCATTCGTGTGTATCTTCAATGCTACAATCTATCTCACTTGGGCTGACTGGCAGCTGACTATCTTCATACAGTTGATGGTGTGCTTCAACATGATTGTCATTTTCATTACCTTGGAGGACAACCTTTAACTCCATATCCTCCTGCAATAAGTACCATTTTAATACAAATGTACAAAGAGAAACTTGACCAAATAACTTGAAATCAATTACTTACATGGAAGTTATCTTGTTGCGCGTTGCCAAATACGGACGCCCTATTCTAGCTACAGAATAAACTTTTGACTATTCTGCTGGTATAGTACCTGGTATTTCTATAAATAAGGCTACTTGGAGCAAGCACACAAGCAGCAATTATTTTCTGGATTCAGTTATTGACAGAATACCTTAACTATTGGACCACTGTCGCATTTGCCATTATGTATTACCTGCTCTGGTGCAGCCATCCTTGAAAAAGCTTCTTTCATAAATTGCTCACGTGTGAATGCTCCACCAAGAACCATAAAAGTGTCTGAGCTCTTGTAAACCAACTTCACGCTGGGACATTAAATTAAATTAAACCATTACATTAAACCATTACATTACTTTTAAATTAAATCCCCTTCAAACCCCTTTGGTTTGGGTGCATATTCACACCTGGGTGACTCGCAACGAGAGCTGTTGGATAGGCATATTCACCCCTTATTCCTTAATCTACACCGCATACAAAAGTTCCTCGCTTTGTGGGGTATGGAAGTATGGAATTTGCTATCTCAGATAACAAGATTTGCAAAATACTATAAGATTTGAGGTAATATACTATATGGTGTTGATTTTGTACGTGCAAAAATATTTATAGGGGCTCTCCGCCCTACGCCACCCCGCGGTGAATATGCACCCAAACTAAAGGGGGTTTGAAGGGGATTTAATTTAAAAGTAATGTAATGGTTTAATGTAATGGTTTAATTTAATTTAATGTAATGGTTTTTGTTATAGGTTAAAAATTTTTGCCTTTCTGTGGCTAAGAACAAACAACGTGACTTCACACTTGGATGAGTTAATTTTCTGCAAAAGTACAACCGACAACTCAGATATCTAGCATAAGTGCATGAAGCGCACATCAAACATCCCAAAGGCGGACATCAAACATCCCAAAGGATAATGTCAAGATCAAACATTATGGAGCAAGAGCGGCCGATTCTCGGCAGAAAGTAAAAAACATGTGTGATAATAGTATAGACATTTTGTAATCATTTTATTGAAACGCGTCTAAAAACCCACTAGGAAATAAACAATGGCAAGTGATAAGGAAAATAAATGAGATTATAATTTATAAGTTTGTATGTTAGATATTAGAAGCAGAAAAAGGACCTAACTAGCCCCTAGAGTAATGCATGGTCTTTGCCCCTTTATACATTAATAGCATATTATACTTGCATCTCTTCACAACCTAGCTTATTCAGTGATCTAAATATTGTATAGAGGAGCAAATGCAATGTCTCGTACATTCCACGATTCTAGAAATACAATCCACTAGTTTTGCATAAGGAATAAAAAAGTCAATGCACAACTGGAGATTCTCACTTCCATTGAGGTGAACATATAGAATTGGTAGCATAATCTCAAGAAACACTTCTAATTCTAGTCTCAATTCCCCGCATTGCCCCAAGGGCCGCAAACTAGAAGTCCTTGCAAACTACACAAAGCAAAAATAATGGTCACGTATCGATTTGCATCATATGAGTTTCTTGAATTCAACAAAGCACATTACCTTCTTTTACATTACTAGAACTTTGAGCTGGAGCTTTATCTACATTCTGCAAATGTGAAGATAACATCATCACTATCATTCGAGTCTCAAACAGCCCCCTCACTTAAATTCTGCAAAAAGCATTTAGGTTCACAACTATTCTCGAAGAGATGAATAATTTTGAGCTGTGTCTTCCTTAGTTGTTTGTGCAATTGCCATCGTAAGCATTGCTAGAGATATCAACATCCTGCAAAATTTTTTTGAACCTGCATAGAGAATACTACAGAGAATACTTTAGCATTAACGTATTTTGAGCAAAAGACATATGCAAAAAACTTTCCAAGAACATGACAAATGCTAGCAAGGTAGTATGTAAATTGAGCACGGACAAAGGAAAGCAAGCCATTGCATAACTTAAAGCAATGAATTCCATGGTTTAACAAAGGTGGAATTAAGCTTAGAACAAACGAGAGAGCACAAATGAAAAATAGAAGATAAGATAATGCTTAGAAGGATAAGGGGTGAAATTTCACCGAAGTATAGCTCATTCTTGGAAGGATGACCTTTATAAAATAATCAGTAATCCAACGCATTGTACCCCTTTTGCTTCATCAAGCAATCCAGCTTTTCAAGAATTCTCCATGCTAGAACCGGTGGCTACAAAAGCCATTGCAAAACCAAACTTCACGCAAAGTGTCCCCACAAAGGAAAACCCGCCTGGTTAGGCGCCTAGTATCAAATTGCGGAAGTTTGCCTTCGTCAGAGTTGCCAAATAGTTGTTATTTCCGGGATCTACTTGCGAATCCCCAAATACAAACAGAGCTGGTGTGGCAGCATATGTACTCATTGTCCAGAGAAACAAAAAGCAGAGTGCCATCTTAGCTTCCACCCCCATCACAAAAATCTAACTTCAGCTCATTCTTTTAGATTAGGTAGACCTACATTTGAGATTGGATGTAAAAAGACAAAATCACAATCCCGATAAATGATCTTGCTCCAATTTTACTGGAGATTGAGAGCCATTAGCTCTTAGTATCAGAGATTAACAACTATTCCGCAATGGAGACTAGAGAAGGAGTTACTGATTAGTTCAGCGGAAGATTTGTGATCCAGAAGTGGATCCTTTTTATCTAATAAGCGGGATGATATTTTTGCTCTAGAGCTACGCGGAGTAGCCAGAGACTTGTAAGCCAGTTGCCAGTTACACTGCCATAACCCTGTGGACCCGGTTGGGTGGTTAACCGTGTAATCTAATCTGTGTATCTGAGATAAATGATATAAACAGTTCTTGTTCCTCAGATGTGATGTTGTGGAGCAGCTACTTAGTTTCCATTGTACATGAATCATATCAAGTGGTATCAGAGCGGAAGTTGCGATTCTTGTGGAATCTATGGGATGTGGGAATAACATTGAGCTCTTGTATTCCTACTTTGGAATTGAATCAAGAAGATGGAACTAGTGGTGATATTATACTCTAAGCTGCGACACACCAAGAATCTTGCACGTTTGTGCTGCAAGTACAGTTGGGTTGAACTTCGTCAAAAAGTGTGTTGGGGTCAAGTATATGAGTGAACTGGCGAATCCTTGCAGCATGGCGTTCAAGTAAGAAGGATTTGACGATTACTGCTGCAAGTGAAGCTGGAGCATCAGTAGCAGAGAAAAGATAAAATTCGGTGCTTTCGTGGAGAATGCTCGAAGCATATGGGACTGACTTGTTGAGAACGAGTTCGGATTATTGGGGAAACTTCTATGAACCTTTGGGGGATTTTGGAATAAATAAAAGCATCCTGCTTGAGATTGCGGAATCAGATCGTGGTGATCTGAGAGGCCGGTTGGCCGTGGTATAAATATTTGACTTTGGAAGTCATACTAACATTTGACCTTAATTGTAGGTTTGCTTAGTGATAAGCGTTGGGAAGGAAATTTACGGACAAGCTGTCAAGGATATGGACGCTAAAATTTGGATGCGGAATCTCAAATTATTTCCTATGGGACAGACTTATGGGTAAAGTTTGTAAGTGGAATTTCTTTATGCGGAATAAAGAGTAAAACTTTATTTCTTGTGTGTACCCATGGTAGATTGGTAATTACGATTGCAACATAATAGGCCTGAACATGGTGCACTAATTGTGAATGCCTCTTGGTAGATCAGTAATTGTGTCTGCAGCACAATAGGCTTGAACAAGAGTGCATTAGATGTATATTTTTGAAGAGTGGTAATTGTGGTTGCAACACAATAGGCCTGACAAAAATTACATCAGTATCATGGAGATACAATAGTTTGGTATCGCGGAGATACTGTATCGCGGAGATACAATAGTTTGGTATCGTGGAGATTGGGGTGTACTCGGACGATCGCGGACGATCTCTTTTGAGAAGGGATGGATTGATACGGAGTATAGCACAAGGGAGTGGTCCATGGTGACAGGGTTATGTGGCATGGCAAAATATGGCAAGGTTGTGTAAACATTTCTAGTTGTTGCCTAGTGTTATATGGGCAAGGAATATTATTATGAGACAAGGGCATAATTATTGGAAGGGGTCATGAACCATTGGTTAGAGAACAATAAAGGTCCATTGACTAATATTAGGCCAAGAGGCACTTTTTAGGTGGACGCTCAAATAAAGAGATAAAGGAAGAGCATCGAATATATCTTTAAAAAGTGACCTTTACTTGGAAAAAAGAGATATTATTATCCCTTGGATTAAAAAGGGCAATTGCCTTTTCGAAAAGGCAACGAAGGCATAAAAGGAGCTGTTACAGGGGGAAGAAGGCGACATGAAACAACAATTATTGGACATGAACAGTGACTCTTGGACGGTGAACAGTAAATCTTAGACAGCAGAAGGATCGTGAGCTTGAATGTGCTGATTATGCACTATTCTGATTGCTCAATCTGCACGTCTTATGCAATGTGCAGGAAATTCTTAAATAGGGGAGAGCATAGCCCCTATAGATCCCAAGAAAGTAAAGAGCATTGTCTTATAGTGCCTGTAAAAAGGAGTTGAGATATGTGGCCACAATGGAGTCCTCTGTGTATAGTCGGTTATATCCATATGAAGGCTCAACAATTATATCTTTGTAGTTATTCACCATGTAAAGATCACGGGTATATTTGCATTGCACTTACATTTGAGCAATTGTTTTGGATCAAAACAACATGACTTCAATGGATCTTTGTTCAAACAATGCTTATAGTTTTCTGCAGGCCTAATAATAGAGACTACACACTATTACAGATGTGGGGATCCTATAGGAGAATCTTTTGGAATTTTATTAAATCTTATTTTCAAGAGTGCCAAGTCTTGAATCTTGCTCATAGCGTTGATTTCAGTGAACTTCTGGCTCTGATGTGCATTCTGCCAGCTAATTGCTCTATCGGCATGTTTTGAATATGTAGCATAATAACAGGGGGTTTTCTTTGTGTTTTTGTACGCTTTTCACAAAGGTTTTCCTAAGATTTCATGGCGTATTCGAATAGATGTACTAATGCGTACATCTAGAGTGCACCATTTCTTAGTCGTTGATTTAGCTTTTTTTTTTTCAATGGTCTAACATCCAAGGGCTCACAACAAAAGCCCTCTTTTTATTTTAGGGCTGAACATGCAAGCCTCGCTTGCCCTAAAGCTTGGCCATGAACCACCGTTGGGGTTGGCGGATTTGAAGCAAAATGGATTTGCAACATATTGGATTTGAAGCAAATGGATTTGCAACATATTTGAAGCAACGGATTTGTCAAAGGCGATATCAAGTTTTGGGCCTTTATAAAAAGTTCTAGGGCAAATCGAGTTGGGGGTTTCTCCTACAACCGTGAGAGCTCGGGAGGTTTCATCTGCAGCCTGAGCTTCGGGAGTTCCGAACACATATCTCTAGTTTTAGATTTTGCAGTTTTGGCATACATGATCGAAACACTATTCTCGACTTCCATTTATTGTAGATGCTTACGTTTAAAACTACCCCAAACAACGGCGGCGTCCCTCCACGAAGCATTGAAAGCTCGCCATTATACCGGCAAATGAAAGGTCGGATATGGGGTTTTAGGTGTATCGTCAATCCGTCCCTCGGCCCGGAACCAAAACCAAGGTAAACTTTCTTCCCCTGTTCTTTACGGGCGCCATAAATTATGTGTACATGTTTACTTTGCTCTATTACTATCCATATCAATGCCCGAGGGCAAGCTTCTCAACTAACTACTTCCAAGGACCCTTTAAAGCTAAGTTATGTCTCCGTATTTTTTCTTAGATCGGTTTCTGTGAGAACTTCGGCTCCAAATCAAGGCCCAGCAATAACTTGGCTTTGCTATGATCGAATCTGTTGATCATCTAAAGGTTTTGGGTCTGTCCCTGTACAGAACCCGCTACTTATTTATGTGTTCCTGATGCCGGGGTCATCGCTCACGATCCTTCTGCTATTTAAGATTTACCGTTCACCGTCCAAGAGTCACTGTTCATGTCCAATAATTGTTGTTTCATGTCGCCTTCTTCCCCCTCTAACAGGTTCGTTCTGCTCCTTTTATGCCTTCGTTGCCTTTCCAAAAAGGCAATTGCCCTCTTTAATCCAAGGGATAATAATATCTCTTTTTTCCAAGTAAAGGTCACTTTTTAAAGATATATTCGATGCTCTTCCTTTATCTCTTTATTTGAGCGTCCACCTAAAGCCTAATATTAGTCAATGGACCTTTATTGTTCTCTAACCAATGGTTCATGACCCCCCTTGTCTCATGATAATATTCCTTGCCCATATAACACTAGGCAACAACTAGAAATGTTTACACAACCTTGCCATATTTTGCCATGCCACATAACCCTGTCGCCGTGGACCACTCCCCCGTGCTATACTCCGTATCAGAGCTGCTTGAGCATGACCTGGCAGGACTGCTGCAACTCCCCACACTTCAACACAATGCCGCCGGTGACTCACACTTTCGGCGGTGGCGAGATGCTTTTGGGAGAGGCCGCTCCGCTACGAACCTCGGGCGCTACCACCTTCCCCCGCAACAGATGGTTCGATGGAGTGTCGGGAGCTCAAACGCACACTCCGGCAAGTCACTGATCCCGCCATCAGTCAATACCGCTCCTTCCTCAAGAACAAGAAAGCCAGATACCTCGCAGTATCGACGTGATGTTTGACCTCCCCGGATCGGCACCCCAAGACATTCTCGATGGGTCTTGAGCAAGGCCGCATGACCCACGGGGAACATCACCTCGAGCAATGGGTACAGATTGCTGGCGGCTTTACAACCCGCTCGGGGCCGGACACCAGTCCCTCCACAGATAGGCATGGCTCTAGTCATCACAGAGGGGGATGTCATCATGGGCCTACAACGTCTAGCTAATTGGAATGCAGCAGATTTAGATGGCATGCAGGTGGAACTTCTGAAATGAGTTGGGCCTCCACTGGTACCTGTCCTCACGGCATTATTCAATAAAGTATTGCAAGAAGGCTTCCCTCCGCAGTGGACCACTAGTATAGTTGTGCCCATATACAAGGCAGGGGACCCTCAATGCCCGGCCAACTATCGTACTATTATGGTCGGCTCTCTCTTTTGCAAAACTGTTGGCGACATCCTTGGCGGGGCCGCTGACAATATGGGCAGAGGGGGGGTGTCGCGAGGAGCTCACACAAAGTGGTTTTTCGCCCGCATTCCACCATTGATCATATCTTCACTTTGCGCATTGATTGAGGATAGCGGGAATCACCACAAAACCTGTATCGCTTGTTGTTTCATGGATTTCGCAAAAAGCTTTTGACCGCGGTGCCCCTCGAGGCAGGGTTATGGGGACGGATCTAGCAGCTGGGGACCCCTTGACTTGCGTAAATGCGGTGTATAGGCTAAGTCTGAGGCATGCTCAGGCCGTATCACATCGTCAGGACAGCCGGTAATCAGTAGTATTGGAGTGCGTTAAGGTTGCCCCCTCTCCCCCACACTCTTTGGCTTATACATTGACCAGCTGGAAGATTGGCTCTCTGAGCATTGAGGTGCGGGCGCCCATCTCATGCATCACACAATCCGGCAACTCATATATGCTGACAATGTCAACCTTCTGGTCTATATTCCAGAGGACATGCAACGTCACCTGGATGCTCATGACACTTTTTGCCGATTCACTGGCATGCGAGTTAACTTGGCCAAAACTAGGATGCTGCTAGTTTCATCATCCCGTCAGCCAAGGCTTCCCTCATTCACTTACCAGGGACAAGATGTAGAGGTGGCTCCGACCTACAAGTACTTGGGGATCGAGTTCTCCACTACCACCCATTGGGATGCTGCCATCAGGTTGCGGGTCACGGCGGGTTGGAAAGCACTATATGCCATGCAGAACAACAGCCACAAGGCAGAGTTGTATGCCTGGGGCCACCAGTCACACTTGTTTCGGGCCTTGGTCGAGCTAGTCCTTTTGTATGGAGCAGAAGTGTGGGGTCCGGTGATATCCCTCAACACCTGGAATGACCTCGAGCAGGTGCAGAAAGCCTTCTTGGCACGGGCCCTTGGGGTAAAGTCCACAGTTCCATACCAGATCCTACTCCAGGAGACAGGTTTTCTACCCCTTCAACGGGCTGCATTGGAACGCCATATCATTTACTTTTAGAGGGTGGTCGCTATGGGTGATACGCGGTTGCCCAACCTTGCTTTGACCATGGCGATGGGTCCCCAATGCCTGAAAGCCTGCTAGAAGGACAAGCAAGCTCAGTGGTTCTCATGCGGGGGTGTACAGCCAAACAAATGCGTACATGTAAGGACAAAGAAAGATCACAAGGCACTTAAGTTGTACCTAGATGCTACTTTCCTTCGCAAGCTCTGGGATGCAGATGCTCTAACGCACGTTAAGCTGACACACTATCAGCAGCAAGTCAATCCTAGGCTCACGAGAGGCCCACACCAGTACTTATACACCCAGTTGCCCATGAAGAAGCGCAGACTTATAGCTTCCATTTGCACGGGTGCACATCGCCTCCGCATTGAGACAGGACGTTGGGCTCGGGAAGCACGAGAGCAAAGGCTTTGCCAGTGTTGCCACCAGGGCACTATTGAGGATAAATGTCATGCCCTCCAGATCTACCCAGCGTTTGCCCATATCCGAGAGCAGTATATATCGATTACTATGTTCGATCATCGAATACGGCGTTAGTGGGTTTGTTGGGGTTATACCTCCAGGGGGTTATGGATGCACGGACTCAGTTGTGTCCTCCGGGACGATATTGAACTGTCCTATACAATTGTATAGCATGCCAGCATACTTATTACTGCTAAGGTTTTTCCCTCGAAAACCCTTTGGGGTGGGGGTTTTTTAATCCTGTCAGTACTACGCTTGCTGCTCTCTTTTTGTTTGGGTCCCATAGGCCAGTCGGTCTCCGTGGACGCTAAAAAATCTATTTTATTCTATTCTATTCTATTCTATTCTGCTTTCTCATCCACAAATCTGAAAATTCGAAGTTGAAGATTTTCTGATAAATCGTGGACCTCTTGGGCATCATTACCAGTTACCGCAGATTCCTCCTTTGCGGCCTCTGCAACGGGCTTGTCTCATCCGGTGATGGCAATGGAGTTCGGCTCCGTATCCGCCATAGCTGTCGTAGCCGGAACAATTTTTTTGCCACGTGTATGCACCTAATTTGTGCAGGTACGTAATTCGCTCCAGGCGATCATTACGTTTGTTAATTTCCAGCAGTCGGAATTCCGCCAAAAAATTTTCTTGGCGGAGCCGCCAGCCTCGACGCCACCTCGAAAATTTATCCGGTGGAATTCCTCCCGTCTGGAAATTATCTAATACTTCTACTCTATTTCTGCACTCCGCCATCTTCTACTCTGCTTCTTCATCTCTGTTCCATGCCATCAAGGCTTCTCTACCGGTAGGCACGTCAGAAGACAGAGATGCAAACGCCATAGCCATAGCCAATACAAGAGCAGACTGGATGGAGATGCTGGAACCCCATGCTTTCAAAGTAGATTTGCCCAGCTTGAACAAACAAGATGTGAGGGTTGAGTTTGAAGACGAAAATACTGCAGCGACTGACCATTTTTCTTCTCATAGATAAAACTAGGTCACGATTTAAACAGTGGACCATGCCATAGGCAAAACTGAGTCTTCTTCCAATGGCCATAGATAGAGCTTGCTTGTTTTGATATCAGGAAACTAGCTGCATCAGAGTTTGTCGAACTCTGAATCTGGCTACATCATAATTCCAATGACAAACTTCAAAAATGAGCTTAATTTTAAGGTGGATAAAAGTTTGTCAGAAACTTTCACTTACCGTTGCAATTTCAGAAGGAAATTTTGAGTAGATCTGGTGGCAATGTCGGGTAGAAACTTTGAGAGCAGAGAAACTTTGTAAAAGCTTTAGATGTTATAAGTTCGGAGTTGTAAGTTAAAGAGATTGGAGTTGAAGACGAATTTAGAAGAACGAGACCAACCCAAAAAGGGACATCGTTGAAAAAAAGTGTATCTCAGGCTACATTCCCATGAGCGTAACCGGACTTCGAAATTCAAAGGTGTCAACCGCAGCTTTCAGAAATCCTCGACCATTTCTGAAAACTCGAAGTCAACTTTTTCAATAACTCTGGCAATAATCTGAAGTCAGGAGCCAGCATGGGAATGTCGCCTCAATTTGACTGCAAGAACTTTTTTCCCAAACTTCCGTCATCATAGATCATAAATTTAAAGCCAGGAAACTTCGAGTTTCAATCAATGTTCCAACATCTTAACCGAGTGAAATATGTAGCACCATCTATTATTTTTAGTCTTCAGACATTGTCTATTGTTTTTAGTCTTGAATGCAAAAATGCAATAAGAGAACAAGAAAACTGATATCTACAGCCAAACAAGCAAACATTGACTACATAATGGTAATGATGCCAGGGCCAAAAGGTACATGCGATAACTCTCAGTTCATCATATGGCATCCCTTGTGATCCGTTACATGTATTAGTCTTAGATTAAGAAACGAGGTGAAATAATGCAGATTATAAACAAGAGGATGTATAACAAAGTAAATTTTAGTGGTTTAACATCCCAATAGCCCAAACATGAATTACAAATCGTGGTAAACAACCTCAATGCTTATCATATAGTATTTGTGTCAGGTGTTAGAGTAACTTTGGAGCATGTCTATCATTTGGGTACCAAAACTTTACCTGATCATTATTGAAATTTGTGCCATATTTCCCATCCACTTGATTATTTAATTGACTAAGCATTTTTTTGTCAGAGCCGACCTTATTTTGTTTAGCTACCAATCATTTTTTCTGTCCATCATTAATTCCACATTTCTATCTTGCTTTCATTTGCTCATTCTCCATGTTTTTCTCTGTAAAACCTAGCTCAAGTTTGAGCTTATAACAGTTGATCTCTTCTTCCCTCTTTTAGTTGCTTTAAGTTTTGATCTTTGCCTTGAATTAGTGTGCCTCTAAATTCATAGAGTTTGTGATATCAGTGAATCCAAAACCATAAAAAGAATGAATGGCTACCACAATCAAGCATACACAATGATTATAATGGCACCCTTAGGCCCTATTAATGCCTTAGAAAACCCAGCCCAAAGCATTAGGCTATTACACATTCATGATCTTGTGCAAACAAACATATTAAATAGAACTGCATGCAAACATACTATGTGCAAGGTTTTGCCATCCAAAAATATCATCAAGTTGTGGAATAAGAATGTGATTGGATATCCTAAGCAAGCAGTCATTAGTTATTAGTTCTCACCAGAGGACATTTATGTTACAAAGCCTTTTGATCCAAGTGGCTCCAAGAAGTATCATATCATAACATAAATAAAAATAAAATACATAAATTAACTAAAGAGTGTTGAAGCCTAATGTGAAATTTAGGTGTGTTCACACAATAAACCTATGGAGTTGCTCATATTGGCTTAGAGGTGGTGCAAACTGCAAATGTGTGAGAAAATAACTTTAAAGAGTTCACCAACCTTTGAGAGAGATTATCCAATGCCCTTTGGCACAAAGGCAAAAGAGGCGAACATCTAGAAAATAAAACATTATTGTAAGAACATGAAGGTGATGCTATTTGCACATGATTAGAAAGATCAGGGGGAATGCTCTTCTTGAGCAGGTTTTGGGCAGTGTAGAATCCAAAATCAAAGTTCAACGGCCAAATCCAGTGCAAAAGATTATCATCTCAAAGTAATCTTCTATTGTAATTCGTTTTGGTTCTAACTATTTGATTCTAACTGTGATTGATCCAAGAGTTGCCAATGCACAAATCAAGATAAACTTCGATGCCCATCATTAGATCAATTCAAGAACATTTCTGAAAGGTAAATTGCACGCAAAGATTGCAAAGCCCAAACTTTATATCTTGAACAATGACTCAAAAATTATGAGTGTTGCATAATTGCCGCTTTTTTCAACCGTTATTTATGCATATCCATCATGCGAATTGTTAAATCACGAGCAAAACGGATGGAAACATCTATAGAGCCTTTGTAAATATATTACTCAATTCGTTCAAGACCATTTACAGGACTTAATGAGTCACACAAGATCATGTGTCAACTAAATATTGTGTCATATAACGAAAAACCTTTCCTTACCATGTCTTCCTCCAGCAAAAACAATTCACAAGGTTATCAGCAAAAAATCAGATTCATTGTTGGGTCTGAAAAATATCCTACCAGAGTGTTTCAAGCAAGATGCCAAAGTTCAGCGATATGAAGCATTTACATTGATACAATTCCTTCCTTGAATCTTGTTGACCCCTGAATGATAGGACCATAAAACTTTAAGCATTAAGATGTCTCAACATGTTGCATCGAACAGCCATATTTCTGAATTCCACAATATTCAACTGCAACACATCCACCAACCAGATACTTCAGCGCAAGGAATATGTGGTGTTACTGGCCACTTGCAGCACATGTTTACCTTATGATTTCCATCAATATCAAAAAAAGTAATCATATCATCAAGCTCACTCTTGCTCCAAGTAAAATCATGTGCAACTGCAGCATCTCGCAGTTCTCTAAATGATATTTGATCATTTTCTGATCCTAGGGATAGATATAATAAGGCAGATGCAAATCATGGTCTTGCATAACTATAATCATATATGCTAGAGCATTGACATGCAGTAAAGAATAAGCCCAGAGTTGTCAAGGAAATATATTATGCATCAAGAGTAAGCCCATACCAACAAACGCCAAAAATAGAGCATTTATTTCTTCTTCGTCGAATTGAAGTATGTCTTTCCGATCCTGACAGCACAAAATTCAAAATCAACATGTAAATAGAGCACTGCAAGATGTAGCAGCCCGCAATTAGCCATATTGAGCAATGAGTTTAAGCACTTATACTAGGATCTTCAGAGTTGCCACATATAAACGTAAAAAGAAGGAGACAAGTGCAATGAAACAAAAAATTGCTGCACCCTTAAGAAGAAACTAAAATGCTAATAGTACGGATACAAAACATAATTACCTTTTTAAGTCTGGTCCGTTTCATTGACTTAGGATTTGTACATCCTTCATTATGACTGTGCTTTGGGAGCAAATTATTGGCTTGTTCCGTTATCCTTTTAGATGCAGCAATCGCATCTTTCAGTGGAGCGCCCAATGATAGAGCTAGAGCCTGCAGAAGCATACCTGTAACAAACATCATGTCTGCAATAAAAACACCTAATTACCTGTTGAAGTGCCATCTCATCCTCCCCCACAGTGGATTCCACTAATAAAGGATCAATATCCTGTTGATGCCCCTTGTTTCCCTGGAAGGGAAAATAATGTGACAAAAAGAGCAGATGGCAGCTTCCAACACTAACAAAGTAGCCTAAAACTTCTTAAATTGGTTCATTGTAGAAACTTACTAAAGCAGAAGAGAAAAGACCTCATTTGACATGGTGCCATAACGTTTATGACGTGACCATGTTTTCAATTATAAGAAAAATCATCAAAAGACTGTTAAAAAGAAGCATACCTTCTCAAGTGCTCGCTTTGAACTCTTGGGATCTTTGTTAGACTTGGAGGTTGGATTATGCATGTGATCATCCTCCTCATCCTTATCAACATCTTCATCATCATCGTCATACTCTGACAAGTTCAATTCATTAGCAAGCGGTTCATAGTCTATGTCATCATCATTCTCAGAATCATCTTCTTTCTCCCAGTCACTTGCAGAAATTCCATCAGGATCTAAAAGGTCATCAGTGTCGATATCTTTTCTGCTCGCCCTCTTGTTTTTCCTTTGAATTCTTTCAGACTTGCGTCCTGATGATCCGGGCAAGCATGCTCGCCTTTTCGACAACGAGGTTGTTAACTCTGGAAGGCCCAAAGCGGCAAGCCTGGACCTGTTTTCTTCGATCCGTCTGAGCCTCTGCCTCTCGTAATCCGTCAGATCTCCTCCTCCTGCCATTTCTGATCATTCCTCCAACTGGGTCATCTCAGTAACTGCCACGTCATTATCCAAACCCTAAACCCGCTTGCAATCAACTTGATTGCTATGCCTGAGTTGCTAAACAGGGTGGGCAATGTTGAATAATCATCTGTGTTATTGTTAGGTTTTCTTCGTAAGCATTGTGCATTACAAGTCATGAGCAATTAAGGTTTGCAAATTATCTATGGAGTATGATTTTGGTAATGGTTGCCCGACATATGGGGGTTAGGGTTTTGAAAAAAATTGTTCAGGCTTTGTTCTCCTCCATGGTCGTCTGGTGGGAAGTTAAGGGCTCTAATATACACTATTCACTTAGGCATCATTGTACCTCTACTTTAAACCCCATTATGTTATTCTCCATTGCCCTCATTTTTGCATGTCACATTGCTCTGAGTTTGAGATGTATGGCCAATGGTAATGCTAAGGATTTGCAAGGCCTACAAACAAAATTGTTCAAATGGCCCGGACCATATATTGTTCTCTTGACTAATATGTTCAATAAGGCCTTTCAAGAAAGATTTCATTCGTCCCTCGCAAGTCTATAAAAACAAAATGGACTAGTAATGCTATCACCCCTTACATCTATTCCACAAAATAAATGTGAATTTCCTCTAGTAATCGATTTTCTTTTGGAAAACTTTAGTAATAGAATGTGTGAATGCCACAAAAAGACTTATATTGTACAATATGTTTTCCATTTTCTTTTTTATTGAAGGACGTCAATCTATTCACCATCACATCATGAGTACAGTAGATACATCACACATTCTACATATCACATGGGAGCTAATCCAATATCTACCCACGATATCTTATGCTATCAACAATATCTACCCACGATACCTTATGCTATGAATAATATCTACCCACGATACCTCCCAAAGGAATATACCTCCCATTTGCAAATGGTATATATTAGAGAGATTCCTGGCTAGATCTCCAACCTCAGTGATACTAGATGTTGGCATCAGACCTCCAGATCACTTGATCAATCTAAGCCAAGATATCTGAAGTTAAGATGAGAGTCTTGCAGAAATTTCAAGATCCCTGAAGTGCAAATTAATAATTAGGCAAGAAACAACATAGCATGCAGAGCTTTGCAAATTTTTGGCAGTGAAGAGCTTTGCAATTTTTTGACACTAAAAGAAAACCAGCATAAAAATCAGTGCAGAAACTCAATGGAATCTGTAAGTTAGGAGATTTTTTGATCAAGCCAAACATTGGTCAAATAGCCCAACCCGAGAGCTAGAATTGCAACACGAGAAAAGAAAAGCTTTTTCTACTTTCAACACCTGAAATAGTCTACAATATCTGCCAAGAGGGTATGTTCATTTTCTTCAAAAAATAACGAAAAAGGATGATGCTATGCAAAACAGTGTATTGTTAATATCTAGTTATGGAAAACACATAAGAATTGAACTTTTCTTAATCTTTCTACTTTAATATCTTTCTGCACACTAACACAATGGGAAATCAATTCCACCAAACTGTTCTATGCAAAAGACTTTGATATCGAGTTTTCTTTTTTGTATTTTCTCAATGCAACACTCTTATTTAAACCCTTTACATAGAAGTGCTTGGTTTTTTTATGCAGAAAATGGACTTGCTCACTCCACATTTCTTGTTACAACAATTTTTTGCTTCTCAACATCTTTATGCACACCCTTTCTAACTTTGTTACAAATAACAATTCTTTCTTAATGCTTTTTTCTCCTTAATACTTCATAATTAACACCAAGGTAAGATTTTCATTGGCTCAAAACTTCCAAACAAGACTACAAACGGTTCTTCAAAGACTCGCACAAATAATGTCACTCAAATTGCTGATAAAGTAGGATATTGGGCATTAAATGCCTAAGAATATGTTGCTTTCAAAGGAAGGAAGATCTACAAAGCTTAGTTGATACGGTTTCAAGAATTTATGGCAAATCAATTACCACAGAGTGAACTAAAACAACAAATAAACTACAAAGTCCAGCCTTCACGGCTAAGCTCTCCACCCAACCGGGCTGTTCCAGAAAAAAAGAGTTCCAGAGAAAGACGAATATACGGAAGAACAAATTAAGACTAAAGAATCTGCTTTAGCAATTCTCAAGTTTAAGTAATGGCTAAGAATATGGGTTCTCCCCAGATCCCCAAGATCAACCGGGAATTTCACTGAGTCAGGCTTGGATTTCCCCTGCAATCAAAACTGAAGGGTTTAGCATTAGAAAGAGTTAACCGCTGCAGGGGTCGGAACAACAGCGGCCGTATTTGAGCGGAAGGTGTCGAAACAGGTCGCGATCTCACCGTAGCACTAGTCCAATAGTCACTGTAGCTGTTAGCTTGGTCACAGCCAGGCGTTGATGCTGTCAGCCAGATATTCTTCCTCCCCTTGCAACTGTCGTTGCCGCCCTTTTATAAGGGTTCGATGCCAAAAGGTAAAGGTTCGGTGCTAAAATAAGTGGTACAAAGAAATTTATCGCCGCCGCCGTGAACATTTCTCTTTATCGATTTTGTGGTAGCGATTTTGTGGTAGTTCAAAATGATGTGAATGTCGATCTTCATGTCAGCTCAGAAACTTCCAAAAATGAAACCCACCATTATCAATTCCAAATATGAAGAATTTCCTAGAATATTTAAAAGTGATACACATAGGAGATTTGTGTGGAGTCCAAATGGTGGCAAAGGGAATTGGTGTCTGGATCTATGCAATACATTGATTGTGTGAAATGCAAATGGTGGCAAAAGAAATTAATGTCTGGATCTAAGCATCGCCTTTAGGTGTATATAGACATCAATCCTGGCCATTCAACCTTGGGGAAAAGAGGTGGCGTGATTGTGCCCATCAGATCTCTATGGGGGCATGCATAGGCATGCATGTGGGCCTGCTCCACATCTCGGCATCGTAGGATTAAAGGGAAAATTTGATCTTGGCCGTTAAAAAAATATGTTGGAATGTGCTAGGAAGGTGTGCACCATTGGGGTTATCGTCTCAACCCTTAGCAATTAATGCCCCCTAATTAGGTGGCAGTCATAATTTAATGTTTCGTCAGGTAGTTTTAATGTGTGTTCAAGCGCATTACTCCTCTCTCTCCCGCAACAACCAGCCGCCATGCAAAAAGCATTTGCAATCGAATTTTTCTTCAGCTTAGTCTTCGGCATTCCATCTTTGCTTCAAGGCAGATTGGGATGTGCATTTCGAGTTTTTTTTCTTTCTTTTTGACGAAGCCGAGATGGCCAAACTCTGCAATCGGATTTCTCAGCTTATCTAATGCCGAATTTGTGCCTTCGGCATTCATCTTTGCTTCAAGGCCACCTGGGCTGTGTATTTCGAGGCTGCAGTAGCAAGTTGGGTGCTCTGGCCATATTTTTTTAGGGTTCTTTACTTAGGCAAATTGATGGCAGATCAAGGCATCATGGCAAAAAATAGAAGGTATTGTTCTGTCGGATAGCTGCCTGATGGATATTTTGGTCGCTGGAATGGAAGCAACCTGAAAAAGCATGTCGGATCTGCCTCAGCTTTAAAATACAGGTCGAACTTCCTTTTCTGACGTGAATGAGGCTGTTTGAAGCCGTTTGAAACTAGAGGTGCCGGATATACTGAAAAGTCTGATGTACAGGATTTTGTTGGCAGAATGTCTCTTGGCATACACGATTTGTCTGGTGATCCTTAATATGAAGGCAGGCAGGTCGATTTGATAGGAATTTTTTAGAGTTCTTGGTGAACTGGGATCCGAACATAAAAGCCACGTTTGAGATTGATCTTCAGCGGAGGAAGATACCCGTGCTTTTTAGGCATGATGCTACATTCTGCACAAGATCGTCTCCAGATGGGGAAGCATGGACACATTGCAAGTTTAAGCTGGAGTTTTTTGCAAGAGATCTGAAACATGTCTTAGAAACCAAGTGTGGCCGTGGTGAAGCTTCCTCATTGTCCTTTCACATTGACTTGCATAGGCCTCCTTGGATATGGTACCGGATTTCTGATGGAACTGTTTATCACCTTCAAAGAGGACAATGTTTCGGAGGGTTGTTGATCAACTAGGCCAATGCCGAATATTTCGTGACGTTGATGTTGTTTCTGATCAGATTGATCACCAGAAGCAGTAGCACATAATGGCCGCAATAAATGCTTTATAATCAATGCACACAATATTCGAGGTTATTAATGGCCGCAATAAATGCAAAATGCAACGTGTCATGCGATCATAATTTTGAAGAAAGAAATTAGGTGCGAACAGAAATTTGATACTGCTTTACATATGACAAGAAATTTATCGCGGCGGCCAAGGCCGCCGCGAACATTTCTCTCTGTTCAAAACCTATGGCGTTGAACCAACTATTATCCAAACGTGTAGTATGGAAGATGTGGTTGCCACCACGATATCCCTTTTTCTTTCGTTGACATCTTCCCAAGTCATTCATGTCTTGCTCACTAGAAGAGGCATAACTTACAAAGACTCCAAGGCAAGGGAATGAATGATATATATGTAGTTATAATTTTAATTGTGTATAGCACAATTCTAATTGTATGATATTAACATTATTACTCGACAATTCTACTTCTCTAGTAATGTTCGAGGAAAAAAAATCGCCATAGCCATTCACAACTTGAATGCCATAGCCATTTACAACTTGAAGACAACATTGGATTGCCACGTAGTTCCAACAAAATCATGTTACTCGCTTTATTGACCTAGGCATATAGTTGCCAAAAGATAAAGTACAGAGATAAAATTGGAATAGATTTCCGAAAAAATGAAATGTGAATCCATTCCAACCTGCTTCTGTTTTTGTTGTGTTGTAAGAAGACTTATAATTCCAACAAAACCTGTTTTTTTGATGTAGTTCCAACAAAATAACGTTACTTGCTTTATTGACCTAGGCATATAGTTGCCAGAAGACATACAGAGATGTGAGATTGACAACATGCAAATAAGCAATTGATATGGAAGTCATAACTGTGTGAACCAATTAAGATGTTTCTAGTCAATTAACCAAATTAAGACATTGCGAATCATAATTTGGAATAGATTTCTGAAAAAATGAAATCTAAATCCATTCCAGCATTGATAGTAGTAAGGTGGTCTGTTGCCATCTTCAGGCTTTGTACTTCATCTTTTAGTCAACCATTTAGAGCTGCACGTCATATAGGCTGATATTAATATCTCATGGAAAACATGGGACAATGCACAAAAAGAATAGCATGTAAATCTGATGCGTAAACCATGTAAACAGTGAAAACCAAAGGCATCACAACTCTAGTCTGACGCCTACACATATATAGAGCCAATACTGGCATACAATTCTTGTATGACATGCCACTATAGTTTATCAAAATATGGTTAACAAAAGCAATTAGATGCCAAATCTAACATGCAGAAAGAGTATCTGAAACCTGAAACTCTATAACTATGCACATTTTCTTGTATTAACACTGATATATACGCCCATCCCAGTACCGACAATAGAAACCTGAAACTCTATAACTATGCACATTTTCTTGTATTAACATTGATATATACGCCCATCTCAGTACGGACAATATGCAGACTATCAATGCTACTTTGAATTGAGTCTGGTATCTACCATGCTAATCTATATTATCATGTTTTGTCTGAGTTCCACCATCATAAGGTAGTTTAAGGGTTTTGAATTAAACTATAGCAAATGCTGTTGTAAGCAGCTATGACAGGGTGTTATATATACAGCTCTTGGGTTCAAGAATGACTATGTTGGAAGAGGCTGTAACTAATTTTATAGCAAAAGCTCTTGGGTTTAAGAATGGCTATGCTAAAAAGATTCAGGATATTATGACGAAATATTCTGTGGCCCTCAACGTAATGATTGAGATGCATGAACATGATAAATGTGAATACGTACCTGTGGCTAGATGCCAAAACAAATACGTCAACCTGTTTCTGGATTGGCTGTACATCTTTTCTATGTTGTCCTTCTCAATTCGCATAAAAAGTTTAAACCAATCCATTTCAATGGCAATCTTTACTCTTACCATAATAGAAGAGTTCACGGCCCTAGAGCTGCTTAGTGGCCACGATTTCACTAGCTTTCAGAAGATCTTAAGCAAGCAGAAGACCTTGAGCAAGCAACTAAACGATGTTATAATACATGATCAAGAAATAAGAGAAATTCTTGACTGAAAGTAGAAAGCTAATTTGCATATAAGCAATGGGCCTATTAGATGCCGCATTTTATGACAGCAAATGCTGGTACGATTTCTGCAGCGCAGCATCCAAATCGTCCAAATCTGGGCTAATGAACCAGCTAAGCATATAATCGCCCAAAGCTCATCCATGTTATACGCTTGCCTAAACCTGCGACATGGCATGCCCAAGAAAATAATTGATCGAAAGGGCAGGAGATGCAAAATAGCTAAAAATTGGTCGAATCCAAGAGCACTTAAGACACTTTCGCTCATCGATCTCTTCATCACAGTTCATGGTGCAAGGATCTGCAAATCTTTGCTGATCACGATATTCTGAGCAAGAAGGATCACAAGGGCTCCAATCCATGTCCTAGAGCTGAGATGGGCAGGAGCCGTAGACACAAACAGGGCAAAGCGGCCAGGCAGGAACCCTAAACTTAATCGATGCCCCCTGTTATCCTTGGCAGTTATGATGTCTCCTTGGCACTTCCGTTCCAGTTTCCTCAGATCCTGCCAGCTCTAACAAAGGGACGATGTCTTCTTGCCGCCATAGCTCCTCGCCATCGCTGTAGCTTCTCTCGGATTGGGCTTCTCTGCTAGGCGTCAAGATCTTAGGAAGAAAAAAAATACGTGGCAACTAAACATTCAAATGGATTGCGGCGCAGAAAAATTCTGTGGGACAAAAACAGAAAATAGAAATAGGAAACTGACTTATATATGTGTAGATAGGATAAAGGCTTTGATATTTTAAACTTAACCTTTGGCCTTTTTTTCCTTGTACGTTTATACATTACCCTTTAGGATTATTATAGTTTCCCCTACACCAAAGAAATTAGTTCTCTAAAGACCATTCTTTCTCTTTTCTCAAGCTCTACAGCCACTCCCCCGAGCACCACCATATCAATTCCTCCCCTTCCCGGGATTGATCGCCCTCGATCAAGAATTATATGGCAAATTTGACACAACCAAGTCCATGGTTGCAACCCTAGTTGAATCCACAACTAGAAAAAATAATCAAGTCCAGCCCTTTAGGCTAAAAAGTTTTTCTTTATATATCTCAATAATGAACAATAAGACCAACATCTATATTGCAGACATAGTTGTTGTCTTTAAAACTTGAAAGTTTAACCTTATCCTCCTTCATGGAGTTACTACTTAACAACTTAATTTAAACTTATTTTAAGTAGGCAATTTGCAGTTTTGCCCTTTAGTGTACTGCTCGTCAGGCACGCCAAAGCGGTTGGTAGACATTATCCA
Organism: Isoetes taiwanensis; assembly: GCA_021234155.1. NCBI lineage: Eukaryota > Viridiplantae > Streptophyta > Lycopodiopsida > Isoetales > Isoetaceae > Isoetes > Isoetes taiwanensis. The sequence continues at coordinate 10,155,629 of JAJEKV010000007.1, read as the reverse complement.
AAGATTTTAGGATCAAGAGGCTCTGACACCAAATTGATACGGTTTCAAGAATTTATGGCAAAACAATTATCACAGAGTGAACTCAAACAACAAATAAACTACAAAGTCCAGCCTTCACGGCTAAGCTCTCCACCCAACCGGGCTGTTCCAGAAAAAAAGAATTCCAGAGAAAGACGGAATATACGGAAGAACAAATTAACACTAAAGAATCTGCTTTAGCAATTCTCAAGTTTAAGTAATGGCTAAGAATATGGGTTCTCCCCAGATTTACAAGATCAACCGGGAATTTCACTGAGTCAGGCTTGGATTTCCCCTGCAATCCAAACTGAAGGGTTTAGCATTAGAAAGAGTTAACCGCTGTAGAATGGCTGGTTTGCAGAGGTCGGAATAGCAGCGGCCGTATTTGAGAAGAAGGTGTCGAAACAGATCGCGATCTCACTGTAGCACTAGTCCAATGGTCACTGTAGCTGTTAGCTTAGTCACAGCAGGCGTTGATGCCGTTGGCCAAATATTCTTCCTCCCCTTGCAACTGTCACTGCCGCTCTTTTATAAGGGTTCGATGCCAAAAGGTAAAGGTTCGGTGCTAAAATAAGTGGTATAAAGGCTTTGATATTTTAAACTTAACCTTTGGCTTTTTTTTCCTTGTACGTTTATACATTACCCTTTAGGATTATTATAGTTTCCCCTACACCATAGGAATTAGTTCTCTAAAGACCATTCTTTCTCTTTTCTCAAGCTCTACAGCCACTCCCCCGAGCACCACCATATCATTAATGAGATCAAATCCGGTCGCCAATATTGCTTCAGGATCAAAAAATCACGATGAGGCAATTGAAATTCAACTGTAGATCCATTTCCCCCATGTAATCCCCTGTTTTTTATCTTTTTTGCTATTAATCATGATTTTTGCTGGTTTTTGTTTCGATCACATTCTTCGACACAACGGGATCTGTTCCGATGTATTTAAGTTAATTATGGCCTGAAATACGACAAATTGACAGTTTGTTTTTTTTCTTTAACTGTTTTAGGGTTCGTGAATTGAAGAAATCATATCCCATAGACTTAATCACGAAAAAATAAAAAGTTATAAATAGCAAGCAACAGTTTTTTCAATAATTATTGCGTGCATGCACGCTTCACGCGAGATTTGGCCTGTTGTTGACCCACACGCCTGGAGTGACATGTGGCATGTGAGGTGTCAAGTATTTTGATGTGTTGACATTTGGAATGATGACATGTCATGACATAGTGTTAAGTATCTTTTGGCAAACTTTGAGTTAGTCAAAAATCTTTAGGCCATGGCTAGTGAAAATGGACATGTGGGGAACTTAGATGGTATATTTTTGGACGGAATGGGAATGCAATGAATCATGATCAGTGTGGCAACGGACGCCAGATTACAAGCCGCTGATATATGCTGATGATGTGGACTAGCTTGCCCTCCGCAGGCATGCACCTCCATCTCAATGCTCTGGATACATTCTGCCAGGTGATAGACATGCACGTCAACTTGGCCAAGACTAAGATGGTCTTCATATTATCCTCATGTTAGCCAAGCGGCCCCTCCTTCAGTTACTGGGAGGCAAAATGTGGAAGTGGCATCTATCCACAAGTATTTTGTAGTGGAGTTCCCCTCTAATATGCAATGGGATGCTTCCATCCATCTACATGTGACAGCGGGCTGGAAGGCGCTATATGCAATACAGAACAATAATCATAGAGCGGAGCTATATGACTGAGCTGGCTGAGCTGGCTGAGCCTATCAGTCGCACCCGTTCAGGGAATTCATGGAGCCTATTCTTTTATAGGAGATCGAGGTCTTGGGGCCCTTGGTGTCCCCTGCTACTTGGAATGACTTGGACATGTGCAAAAAGCCTTCTTGGCTCGGGCATTGGGGTTGAAGTCCACGGTCCCATGTCAGATCCTATTGTAGGAGACAGGTTTCTTACCCCTTTAGAGGGCGGCCTTGGATCGGCATATCATCTACTTTCAAAAGTTGGTCACTGTGGGCGATGCTCGTCTCCCTAGTCTGGCTTATACTGTGGCAATGGGGCCATAGCACCTCAAGGCCAGTTGGAAGAAAAAGAGAGCTCAGCAGCTCACCAAATGGAATCTGTAGGAGCACAGGTGCATACGGTGCAAACAGAGGTAGATCGCCACAGTTTGAGGCAGTACCTTGATGCTTGCTTCCTCAGTAAGCTCTGGGATGCTAGCGCTCTTGAACAGATCAAGACAACACATTACCAGTCCCATGTCAATCCCACATTGGAATGGGGCCTGCAATCCATCTGCTTATGAAAAGGTGCAGACTCATTGCTTCGATCCACAGGGTGCATACCGCCTTTGAATTGAGACATCGAGATGGATTGGGAAGCCACGGCAGAACAAGATATATCGATACTGCTAAATGGGAGGCGTTGAGGAGAGTGCCATACCCTACAGGGTTGTCCAGCATATGACCAAATCCGGACACGCTATGCTGAGTTGGTCAGGCCTAGCCAGTCGCTAAACGTGATACTGAGCACGACTTTAGTTCGGATGCTAGGATCATACATTCAGGAGGTCATGAATGTGCGGGACCAACTATGTTCTTGAACACTCGCCTGACTTGTATGTGTATTACTTGATATGTATATTTGTACAGTTTGACAATACTCTTATTATTGCCATGATTTTTCGCTCGAAAACCTTTCGGGGTGGGTTTTTTTTAACCCCGGCAGTAACAAGTCTGTGGCCAATTGGTCTCCGTGGACGATAAAAGCTCTATTCTATTCTAATCTATTCTATTTTTACCGTATGGTATGACAAGATTTCATGATCGACAACATGGAAGACATCCTGAAAGAGTTTGAAGGCTTTAGGCTATCAGCCAGCTCCTATCCTACTGCTTCAGACATTCAATAATTCACCAGAATATTGAGCATCCAACCAAGAGCTACCGGTTCTGCAGGAGCAAGCTCCCCTAGAATATAGATTCAAGAAGTGGCAAGTGAGGAAGAAGATTAGGAAGATGAGAAAAATCTACATGAGAACCCCTAATCATGAAACGAAAGACCAAGACAAAGAAAAGAAGGAGGAAGATGAAGACCTGGATGTGGAACCATACCAAGTCTCTGCAACCGAAGATCTCATAGAAAATATTAGGCACAATCTCGACATGACCAGATACTTCGCATCAGCGTTCAACCCGAAAAATATCTTTTTCATCAATTTTGATTAATCTCTAGAAGGATCAGCATCCACTCCAAGCACGCGCATGTTTGAAAGGATTTAGAAGAATAAGTGCCAACATCGAACCATTAGTTCTGATTAAGAGGAGCCCTATCCTCACTTTCTATGGTCCCAAGAAAGGAGTGTGGATGGATTTTAAACTGTGAACAATAGCAATAGCAGCAATAGATGAATCCACACCAATATTGAAAGAAACGACATCTTTAAGCAACCATGTCTTGATATTGAAAAGACTGAGGATGACGAGAGGAAGACGACGGAGAACAAAATATAGTGCCAAAAAGGCTTCAGAGAAGCTAGAAACTCTGAAGATTTCCTTCAGAGGCACAATCAAAAAAATATAATCTTAATAAAGCCTAATTTATTGATTGGCTTTACTATATTATTCTTGTACAACTCAACTTTTAGTTGAATTAAATACCTAATGAGTTATGGTATACAATCTAATTGAGTTGAGAAGTCTAAAAGTCCAAGTTCATTAAAAAAAAGTCCTCCAACTTAGGACACAAAAAGATATATTAAGTGTTCTCAATCTGGTGGCAACCAAGTGGGCAGAATAGAATTTATTTATTTCATCCACGGAGACCAGTTGACCTATGGGACAAAAAGAGCGGCAAGCATATTACTCTCAGGATTAAAAAATCCAGCCCCAAAGGGTTTTCGAGGGAAAAACTTTAGCAATAATAAGTGTGCTGGCAGACTGTACAATGATATGATATAACACAAGTTAGTACCATATCGGAGGATGCAGCTGAGTCCGTGTATACATGACCTCTTGAAGATATGAACTTAGCAAGCCCACGGACGCCATGTTAACACATGCATCAGCTGGTTCAATAAAACTGACTGGACATACCATGCTCAAATATGATTGAATGTTGGATAGATCTGAAGTGCATGGCATTTATCCTTACTGCCGCCCCGTTGGCAACATTGATAGATCTGTCCTTGCGTGCCTCTCGAGTCCATCGATTTGTCTCAATGTGGAAGCGATGCGCACTCGTGCGAATGGAAGCTATCGGTCTGTGTTTCTTCATGGGAAAATGGGTACACAGCTAGTGGTGTGTATGAGCATGAAATTGACCTGCTACCAATAGTGTGCCATCTTGACATGTGCCAAAGCATCTGCACCCCATAGTTTACTAAGGAAGCAAGCATCAAGGTACTACCTCAACTGATCATGATCTGTCTTTGTCTGTACCCGCACATACCTATGTGCCTATACATTCCATCGGGAGAATCACTGAGCTTGCTTGTCTTTCTAGCAGGCTTTGAGGTACTGCCAGTGCGGTAGCTAAAGCAAGATTGGGTAGATAAGCATCATCCATACCAACCACCTTCTGAAAGTAAATGATGTGGCAGTCCAATGCAGTCCTCTGTAGGGGTAAGAAATATGTCTGTAGCAGGATCTGATATGATATTGTGGACTTTTCCCCAAGTGCTTGTGCTAAGAAGGCCTTCTATACCCGTTCTAGGTCATTCCTAGTGGCAGGGGATATTATAGGGCTCCACATCTTCGCCCCATATAGGAGGATAAGCTCGATCAAGGTCCTGAACAGATGTAGAATGTGAGTAAATTCTAATTCTTTTAATCTCTCTTTAGGAAAATCCTTAATACCAAGAACTTTTGAAATACCAGTTGGGAAGTTCTAACAGTCGTCCAAAATCAAGTACCTCAACAAACCACTTGGTCACCATGGCCAATGTCATATTAGGACAACCACCAAAAATGGTGCGAGAGGAACTAAACAGTCGTATTATTCGCATGCAAGAAGAGATATATCGCTATTTAACATCCTCGTGCTTTGCTTCACATCATAACATCAACAGATAATCAAGGCAACCAACCAAAGCCTTAGACTCTTGCGAGAATGAGCAGACTGCTCTTCTACATAAACAAGATATTTATAGACAGCGGCAATACGATTTCAAGATAAGATATGCAAGCTTCGTATAGGAAGCATAACCGAATTTTGTAACTAAGTTAAAACCTCATATAGCAGTGTAGCCATTGTATATATCGCATATGTAATTTTTATCTATAGTAAGTAATATAATTTCTTTCTTCTAACTAGTCTCTCATCCTACTATAGGATCCCCATCACAAGTGGCACGAGATGTAAAATCCTGACCCTAATTTGCACCAAACTGGCCGAGAATCTCACCAAGCAATTGGTATGCCTATGGTTTATTGGAGGAAAAACCCAATGTAGTACGCGAAGATATAGTTTGAGATTACCGACAAACTAGATATAGGGATGCAACTACTTTTGATATCCTCATAATCTGCCCAACCATGGAGTACCAGCAAACCATTAAGGAGGCCCATCTAGACTAGAGTTCTTGCATGAATAGGTAAGCGATTCCCTCTTTTTTGCACAAGGACCACACATTGATCCAAGCATAAAAGGGTAGTATATTTGAGTACAGATTCTAACTCAGACTAAGAGCGTCATTGAAGAAGCTTAGAAATAACTTTAAACTAGTAAATGTAGTCATTTTTCTCCGATTTAATATATGCAGCCGATATTCGGTGTAGTCCTTGTACGATTAATCACAAACGCAATCATGTAGCATGTTTGCTTGTTTCTCTTAGACTTAAGGTACCAACAATAGAAAATAAAGTAATAATGAAATCATTTCCGCCAACAAAAATGAAATCGACAAGATGACACCACATGTCAACCTGAACCGCTTATGCCAATCCCATCGATCCGAGCCATCGGATCGCCATTCTGGGAAAGGACGAGCCCCTATATTAGGCTAGTTCATAGGAGATGATGCTATAAATAGCCGATATAGTTCAAAAGACAAGGAATAAATTCAAGGATTCGTATGTCTCAACATATCAAAGAAGACACCCTGGATCTCCTAACGGATCTGCAGGGAGAATATCCTCATGCTCACACTCACCTTTTCAAGCAACACACATAAGAGCAACATCAGCTAATAGCCAAGGGTGTTGTTGAAAATGTAAGTCATGTCATATTATAAGGAATTTAGAATATTGTCATCTTATATTCATGAGAAGCAGTGGCAGTGAATATATTGTAGCTACAAAAACAACCTATGAGAAGCAGTGGCAGTAGGTTGTAAAGTCAAGAACAGTTGAAGATGCAAACGAATGCATATAAGTGCTTTATACATATAAGTGCTTTATGTGCTTTATGTGCTTTCCTAGATTTCCTTAGCCAAGCCTGTGGGATATAGTTCAATAGACAACAGCCTCAGATTGGAAAGCATGAATGATGCCTTAACCGCCGGACAGTTCTATTATAATGTGAAGCAGAGTCAAAAAGAATCATTCGGGTCCAAGGATGGTTTGATCCGTCTCATATACGATCGAATGGAGGCAGTCAACGTTGCTACAGGAATTCAGTCAATCCCTCTGCTACAGTGATCGTTTGCAATATTTTGTATTGGGATTTTAATGGTTGAAGAATTATATCCCAAGTTGACTAGTGCTTACTTGTTGGTTTTTTGAAGATTGATTTGAGCAAGGAATTATTGACCATAATGTGGCTTCCTTGCTGGTGTGAAAGGTTTGATTGAAATGCTAATGGTGTTGTGAAGCATAAATAAGATTTGATAAGGCTGAATTATCATAAGAGTGAAGTTGAATGACATCTTTGCTAGAATAAGATTGAACGTGTTGTCTAGTATCAGAACCAATAAATCCAGGAAAGCAAGATGTCTACTCGATTTGGAGCTAATCTCTTAAACTCCATAGAGGTCTTCAAAGGGGAAACAGGTTTCCAGATTTGGAAGCAAGGCATTCAGGAGGTGTTAGAATTTGAAAAATTGTGGTACTTGATTGATCCTAATGTGGTTAATACAGCAGTCGTGGTATCTGGAGGAGAAGAATCAAGTACTTCAACCTCTCATTGCGGTGGTGGAGCTAAAACAACACAAGTGGTGAAGGTGGAACTAACTCGAACTAATGCAAAAGAAGAGTTACTTGATTGGCTAAGCGTGGATGAGAAGGCAAGAATAATGGAAGCTCAATCCATAATATGCCAAAAGGTGGGGACAGCTATCAAGCTAAAACTCGAGGTAAATCCCCCCGCAAAAATGTGGAAATTTATGTTAGATAATTATGAGCAAAAGTCTTCCTCTCAAATAGATGTATTGGAAAAAGCAGTTTGAGAAAATTAAAATTGTATGAGAAAGACAACATTACTGAATTTCTCGGAAAAATTTGAATCAATAATTGTTTGACTTAGAGGGAGCGGGAGTTGTGTTAAATGAGGACTATCAACTTCTAGCTATTTCTAGAGCGATCTCCCATAATGCACGATTAGCTACTTTGTTAAGAAATGTGGCTAAATCAAAAGAACCGCAATTAGAATGATCGTGACAGAATTTGAGCGGAGACCAAAGGAGATGATGATGATGATTCAGAGGCCATGTTTGTCAAACAGAAAAAAGGCAAGAAGGTGTTTAGTAAAAAACAAATTGGCCCATGCTTTAACTGTGATGCTTATGGTCACCTTAAAATAAATTGCCCTAAACTTGGAAAAGAAGTTATTTGTTATAATTGTGAGGGTAAAGGTCACATAGCAACCAACCGCTCAAGTCCAAAAAGAGGGAAAGGGAAGAAATTTGAAGGTAAAGGATCCAAGGCTAAGCCTAGCCTAAATATTGCTCGAGAAACAAGCCAAAAGGAAGATGAGCAGGATGAAGACATTGAGGTAAATATGTCTAAGGCTTGTTCTAAGATTAATACAAAATTTAACACTGATGCTCTTATCTTAGATTCAGGAGTTTGAGAGATCCGTGACAGAAGCTCGAAAATGCTAAAAAATGCCGAGAAAAAGAAGGAGGACATGTACAGTTTGGAAATGGGGAATTAAGAAGAATTGAGAGTCTTTGGGAGTTCTGGAGTTGTTTGACCTAGAAGGCAAAGCCAGTAAAGCTAAAAATGTGTTGTGCATACCCGGGATTGATAAGAAATCTTATTTCAATATGCCGCTAGTTGATCTTGGCTATAAAGTGGTGTTTGAAAAACTTCATTGTAATATTTTTCTTGGTAATAAAAAAATGTTTGTGGGAAAAAGAGTTGGAAATTTATATGGATTAAACAGACAACATTTGATGTCCAGTATCAATTTGCTGACTTATCCATCTCTGATAAATTGGCATGAAAGATTATGTCATGTTAATCCTGCTACAATTGAGGTATTGAACAAGGAAGGATTCCTTAATATCAGCACATCTCAATCTGAAAAACAAGTATGCATGGGATGTATGCTTGGCAAACACAACAGATTACCTTTTAAGAAAAAAGGTGCAAGAGCAAAGGGTATTTTGGATTTGGTACATACGGATTTGTGTGGACCACTTAATGTTGTTAGTCTGAGTGGGAAAAGATACTTTATGACTCTAATAGATGATTTCAGTAGAAAAACTAAAGTGTATTGCATTAAAACTAAAGATGCAGCTTTTGAAAAGTTTAAAGAATTTGTTAACGAGATGGAGACTGAAACAGGAAGAAGGATCAAATGTTTGAGGTCTGACAGAGGAGGTGAGTTCCTATCAGGAGAATTTAAGAGGTTTTGCAAGAATAAAGGCATTAAAAGGCAACTAACTTGTAGTCATTCCCCACAACAGAATGGTGTAGCTGAAAGGAAGAAACGAGAACAATTTTAAATCTTTGTTAGGAGCATGTTAAAATCAGCAGGATTACCAAATTTCTTATGGGAAGAGGCGGTTCAAACTGGCCGTGACTATTCAAAACATGTTGCCATCCGCTAGTACACATGGTGGAATTCACGATATGCTTTGGTCGGGAAGGAAACCAAATTATGAAAATTTGAGAGTGTATGGATGCTTAGCATTTGTTCATATACCAAAGGAAAACAGAAAAAAATTAGATGATTGGGCTCTAATTACATATCTAGTAGGATATGATAATCAGTCCAAGGCTTATAGGTTATATGATCCTAAAGCAAGAAGGGTAATTATTAGTCGAGATGTTTCCTTTGATGAGGGACAAGTTTACAAAGTATTATCTAGACCTATAAAGCCGCCTGAAACGTTAAGTTGATGAATGAGAATGCTAAGGTTGCATCTACTAACAAAGTAAATGAGATTGATCTGAGATGATGATGCTTTGACCGAGGCTGAAACACAAAAACAGAAATTCAGGAAGAAATTGAAGACTCTTTAGGGGTAGGTGAAGAAGAATCAATAGATACAAGTCAGGTTGAAAGGTCTGTACCTGTAATTCAACAACAACCTCAAGTAAAAAAGAAAAGAATGACAGTGCAAAAACTTCAAGCAGGCTTGAAATTTGAGACTGAGATGCATGGTCGTGATGAAGCTGGAAGGAGTAAGAGATTGCAAGTTGAACAGGAGCATGAGGTAAACAATATTTTTGAAATTTTAATGCATCTAAACCCAGAAGTGCCAAAAACCTTAGATGATGTTCTAGTTTCAAATGACAAAGAGCAATGGCTAAATGCTATGAAAGAGGAAATGGATTCTTTTGTCAGGACTGACACCTTTGAAACAGTGAACACTCCAGAGGGTAAGAATATAGTAGGCAATAAGTGGATTTTCAGAATCAAAACTGGAGCAGATGGTAAATCACCTAAATACAAAGCCAGGCTGGTTGCACAGGGGTTCTCCACGAGAAAAAGGTCGGGATTTTGATGAAACATTTTCTCCTTTAGTAAAATGAACGAAGGTCGAATGCTACCGGCTTTGGCAAATGCATGGAATCTAGAAGTGCATCACATGGATGTAAAAACTGCTTTCTTAAATGCAAAATTAGATGAGGAAATTTTCATGAAACAAGCACCAGGATTTGAGCAAGGGGAAGATAAGGTTTGGAAATTGAAAAGGGCAGTTTATGGGCTAAGACAATCTCCTAGAGAATGGTACAAATGCATGGATTCTTATCTTATTGAACAAGGATTTGTTAAGTTTTTGAATGATGGGAATTTGTATAAATTTGAATGTCAAGACGGTTGGTGCATTATTGCTTTATATGTTGATGACAACATTATGGTGGCAAAAGGGAAAAAATGTTTATTGATGTGCAAAAAGTTGTTGAAAAACAGATTTGAAATGTCAGACCTTGGAGAACTTACAAAGTTTTTAGGGATTGAGGTGTCAAGAAATAGAGATAAAGGTACCATCATTTTAACTCAAAAAGAGCGGTCGGAGGTATGCTTGAAAAATTTAAAATGAAAGAATGCAACATTAGTAAAACTCTGCCGCACTGGGATGTAAGCTTTCTCTTGACATGTGTCCTAAGAATGATGAAGAAAGGAAAATCATGGAGAAAATTCCATATAGATCTTTAACAGGGATGCCTAGCCTATGTTGCTAATTGCACAAGGCCGATATTGCTCATAGTGTAAACATGCTCGATGTAGATACAACAATGATCCGGGAAGGATCATTGGATTCTTTACAAAAGCGTGTTAAGATATTTGAAAGGCACTATTGATATGGGAATTGCATACAATTCAAAAACTTAATATTGATTTGCATTTTGTGATCTTGACCGGGCAATTTAGATGCAAAAAAATCAACATCGGGGATACCTTATGATGCTTGAGGAGGTCTTGTAGCTTGGAAGTGCAAAAACAAGTGCAAAACAATCATCTATAGCATTGTCAACATCCTCAGCCACATTATGTGCAAAAGAACTAATATGGGAAAGGAGGTTAATTTTGGAACTTGGAATTGGTCTCTAGTGAGATGCTATGTGACAAGTGCATAAATGACCGTAAATCATCTGCATGAAAGGTCGAAGCATATAGAATTAGAAATGCATTTCATTAGGGATGCAGTATGCAAAGGATTGATCCAAGTTAATTATATTCTAGAATGGAAAATCCAATTATATCATTTGGACCCCAACAAAATACAATGCTAATAGAGATGGAACTTGGAATTGAAAGCTTATCACCAAAAACTCTTCGGGTTTTCGAGAAAACCCTAGTGATAAGCCTTCGGCAAGGGGCTTGGACAAACGTAAGGCATAAAAAACCGCCCCAAAACCCACGAATGGAAAAAAGTCGAAAGAATGCATGAAAGGTAACCCGGCACCGCACATCACCAACAAAACAACAAGACAAAACAAACCTCCCGAGAGGGGGTTGAAATGCAATTCAATAACAAAGGGGGGAGGGTGGGTTCAAAGAGAATAAAGCATGCAAAGAGAGAAGAGGAAGCGCCGATGAGATCGGGCGTAAGTTAAAATAGCGAGCATATATGCATGCAAAACATGCATGCTCGTCCCATTCTAGAATGGCGATCCGATGTCTCGGATCGATGGGATTAGTACAGATAAACAGGTAGCAGATATTTTGACAAAGGTTCTGGCAGAGAAAAGGTTCACTGAGCTCAGAAAGCAAATCATGCATACAGATTCAGATATGACATAAGGAGATATGACATGAAGGGGAAGTGTTGAAAATGTAAGTCATGTCATATTATAAGGAATTTAGAATATTGTCATCTTATATTCATGAGAAGCAGTGGCAGTGAATATATTGTAGCTACAAAAACAACCTATGAGAAGCAGTGGCAGTAGGTTGTAAAGTCAAGAACAGTTGAAGATGCAAACGAATGCATATAAGTGCTTTATACATATAAGTGCTTTATGTGCTTTATGTGCTTTCCTAAAGCAGGTATGTGGGATAAATCAAAAGTAGCAGATTTCCTTAGCCAAGCCTGTGGGATATAGTTCAATAGACAACAGCCTCAGATTGGAAAGCATGAATGATGCCTTAACTGCCGGACAGTTCTATTATAATGTGAAGCAGAGCCAAAAAGAATCATTCGGGTCCAAGGATGGTTTGATCCGTCTCATATACGATCGAATGGAGGCAGTCAACGTTGCTACAGGAATTCAGTCAATCCCTCTGCTACAGTGATCGTTTGCAATATTTTGTAGGATTTTAATGGTTGAAGAATTATATCCCAAGTTGACTAGTGCTTAGGTTTTTTGAAGATTGATTTGAGCAAGGAATTATTGACCATAATGTGGCTTCCTTGCTGGTGTGAAAGGTTTGATTGAAATGCTAATGGTGTTGTGAAGCATAAATAAGATTTGATAAGGCTGAATTATCATAAGAGTGAAGTTGAATGACATCTTTGCTAGAATAAGATTGAACGTGTTGTCTAGTTCTAACAGGTGTAGCTCAAATCGCTTGAGGACAAGAAGGAAGAGCAAATCTCTTAGCTCATCACCATCTCACAATGATAGAAATGACAATAAGAAGCAGCATAAAGACGATAATGAAGAAAAAGGCAGCATGACATTATAGCAGCCTTAAGGAAGAATACAAATCTCCAAACCTTTGAGGGTGCAGAGAGAACTGAAGGGATCATAATGAAAGCATGGGTTGGCTAGGTACAATAATTTTATACCGAGACAACCAACTAAATTCCACCAACAAAACAAGAGTAGTTGTGGGAAGCCTAATCAAATCAGCACGCATTTGAGGGAGAAACCTTAAGTTCATGAATATTATTAGTGATCTCAGTGCTGCCTTGGGTATTTTTCTGAATCTAGAAAAATGCACTATTATAAGGGATATTTCTGACAATCAATTGCAGGAATTAATGTCATCAACACTTCCCAAGCCTCTAGGCTTTTATGTATGCCTTTATCCCTAAACGCTAATCTTACTTGTCTTTGGGCTCCAATTGTGGAAAAGATCAGAGCCAAATTGCATATCTACAAAATAATCTATCTCTGGCTGGTAGAACTGTTATTGCCGACTCGGTTCTTGCTAGTTCCCATATATATTTCTCTTCTGCTTTGGTTGCTCCTGCTACTGTATATAAGCAAATTGAGAAAACAATAAGAAAGTTTATTTGAAATGGTAATAACATGGTTAATTGTGATACTATTGCTAGAAAAAAGATAGATGGAAGCTTAAACTGTAAGAACTTACTCAAGCAAGCTCAAGCTTTGGCAGGGAAATTCATTTGGAAAGCCTTAAGAGGTTCTTCTAGTGCTGCTTCTCTTTTCATTAATTATTGGTTATCTAGATGCAGTCCTACTGATCATCCTTCAATCTCTCATGAGCTCCCAAACTCTGCCTTTTGTGATCTCAATCCTGCTCCTAATATGTCTCCCTTGATGAGAAACATGCTAAAAACTTGGAACAATATTTATCCAGCTTTTGCTTTCTCAACTGTGAATCTAACTCATCTCGAGATGTCTATTTTTTGGTCCCCTATATTTAGTGATCATCCAAATTGTGTACTTGCTCTTAAGCATTCTCAAATTTACAAAAAGCGAAAATCCAATGGCTTAAAATCTATTAAAGATCTCTATTAAAGATGGATATCTTGGTCTACTTTGAAGATGAAAATCAGAGGTACTGTCTCAGATAAAAATATCTTCTATCATATTACGAAAAGTGTTGGGGATATTGTGCCATCTCCTACTCCAAATTCTGATTTTGATTGGCTGATGAAGGATAAACCTTGTTACAAGGTTAGTACCATCTATGATATTCTCAATCAAAATGCGAATTTGGATAAATCAACTTTCCACTCGAATTTTGGTTTCTGGCCTCTAATTCTCTAATTGGCAATCTCTGGAATTCTTATACTTTTAAGAAGATTTCCTTCTTCATTTGGCTAATTGTCAGCAAAAGTGTCCCTGTCTTTTGAGTTATTCCAAAAGAGATCAGAGATTATCTCCTCTATACCCTCTAAATTGCAATGACATTGAAAACATGGAGCATATATTCTTCTGACCTAAGCTTAAGCCTTTTTTGGAGATGGTTTGATCAATACTTTGGTACTCATGGTACAAGCTCCATTATTAATTTCTTACAGGCTAATAATACCTTTGAAAACACTATTGTTTTCCTTGCCTTATGAAATGTATGGAAATCGAGAAATAGATGTTTAAATGGCCATAAGAGATTCTCTGTTACATTGATTAAAATTCACTTTATATATGATTTGGAATTATGTGCTACAGCCCATAGACATATTATTTCTGACAATTATGACATGTGTTGGGATCAATTTGGTTCATATGAAGGGTATTTTAATTTGTTTAAATCAAACCTATCCTTTCAAAAACACTAAAGAATCTCTTTTCATAGGATATATGGAGTTATGCAGAAGCCATCAAAGAAGAAGGTTTGACAGTAGGGCAAGCATACATGAGGTCAAGTTATATGGTGATGAAAGGCCACATGACACCAAGTCAAATTTCCTCCTCATAATCAGTGGACTGTCAGGCAAATGATTAGGGATAATGAGGAGTGCAAGGTAAGAGAAAGAATCTGGGCTGGGATATTCACCTAAGAAGTCTTCCAAACGGTCTACATGTTCTGGTTCATTCATAAGCATCACCGGGACTTCACTGAAAGACAGTTTGATAGATATAGCCAGATGTACTATACTCACAGGATGATAGTTGATGCTTATGGTACATTTCTTTTGCTAATGGTCCTATAGGACTTTTACAGCTTGATAAGACTGTGGATGGCCGGTTCCTATCTTATGGGTACTGCTCAAATTTTCCCACATCTACAACCTATTATTCTCATTTGCCTTAGACTCTGATGATCCTAAAATATCTACCATCTCCATATCTCGGATTGACAGCATTGCTTCTTTCTGGATGCAATAAAGTCTTTTCGTTTTGCAGGCTTTTAGTAATATCAGAATTTTGTGGAACACCTGAAGGCGTCTACCTTGAAGCGATCTCTGACCAGTTTTCCTTTGCCAGACTGATTACTCTGGTGGTGCCGAAGTCCAATCATCAAGCTTGTTATTATCAGTATAAAGATTTCTAGACTACCTTTTTTGTTTCTTGAGAGGTTACAATCGAGGTTCCTATCCTTTGATTCTCACCAAAGACCTGGTTCATAAAGTATACTACCCTTGAAGACCTAGATTGTATAATTTGGGAAGATACTGAAAATTTTAGATCTATGTATAACTTTTAGATCTATATATAGCTTTGCTCTGTTTTGATTTGCCTATTTGTCTGGGCAGTTGAACTATATTGTATGTTTTTGCTTAATTAATGAAAAAATCATATCAGACCTTCAAAAAAAAAAACACATTGCCATTATTACAGGTAAAGTAGAAGATCTGGTATAGCTAAAATAGGAGGAAAAAAAGCCACAGTTCTCATGGATATAAGAAGTTCTTACAACTTCATGAATGTTATCAGAGGCTCAAGTTGCCAATAAGTCACTAGTCTCACCCAATGGTATAATCCAGGTTGGATTCATGGAGGGCGCGTTGTATATTTGTCAATGGTTTGCTTATTGCCATTGTTTTACATGCTAAAATGAATCCAAAGCCATAGAAATCATTAAGGTTTTTATTTATGCCATTGTACTATTTTGTAAAATGATTTTCAATGTATCGATCAA
Organism: Isoetes taiwanensis; assembly: GCA_021234155.1. Lineage (NCBI taxonomy): Eukaryota > Viridiplantae > Streptophyta > Lycopodiopsida > Isoetales > Isoetaceae > Isoetes > Isoetes taiwanensis. The sequence goes on along the minus strand of JAJEKV010000007.1, from coordinate 10,140,024 downwards.
TGGTTAATGTCTAATTTTGGCCTAATTTCCAATGTAATTGTTTCTTTTTCAATGGTCAATGCACCCATTCTATTATATATGGTATAACCTTTTTTTAATATCATTTCATATTCATATTTGATTTGTACATTAATCTAAGGGGCACTATAGTGTATTTTGCCATTTGGGTTATGATTTTCAAGTTTTTTTTTAGGTTTGGTATTTTGAAATTAGGGTTTCCAAAGTAGTGGCCATGATTGTGTATTTTTTGACATATGTCGCATATTATGCTCTCGGCCAACGACCAAATTTTGGCTATAAATTGATTCGTTGTTCAACATACAATTGGGTTTAATGATGTATATTGATGTACAGAGAAACCAAAACAATAGCCTAACATCAGTTAAACTTAAACTAACTGAAAACAGGCTTATGAAGTATCATAGCTGGCAATTTGGATCTGTAATATGTTTTAGCTGAAGAAAAATGCATCAGCAATCTTCTGGAAGGTATATAGATAGATGGATGGATGGATGGATGGTATTTTTACGAAATTTTGGAGAATGGGCACAAGGAGGCGAATATTTCAGACTAAGAGATTCCATATGCAATTGAATAATTACCTTTAACTTCTACCTTAAACCAGTCATAATTACTTGCAAAGCTGCTTCAAGCAATCGCGCCTGCGGTGATGGCCATATGGGTATTCATATCACATGAACATTATACTCATATGTACATCGTCACACAAATGCAAAACTGTAGTTGCACAAGGCAGGGTTTAAACTCGCAAGTTTTTAGTTGTGAGTCATGCACCTTTGCCAAGTACACTACTAATACTTGTTGAAAGCATTCCTTTGCATCTTCTTCATATGTGGGGCTGTTTCCATGTGGTTCTAGAATATTCCAGGACCTACATGCAAGCATAACACTTGGCACGATCTCATCCATTGGAGTGGGGCGATCCTGATCGTTGGTCTAGATATATATAGAGACATCTCATGCGGTTCAATGCCAGTCTTCAACCTTCTAGGCATATGTCTTATGTTCCTGCTTGTATTTGGACCATTGTATTATTTCTTTATTATATCAGTTTTTTGCCGATCTTCGCATATTTCTTGCATATTTTCCATGTATTTTCCTTGTTTTTTGTGTAGGTTCATGACAGTTTGAGCTAGAATTCCTTATTGAAACCTTTCCTGCTCTGATCCTAAGCATTCCTTTGTTCATGTTTGGTGTTTTTGTCCCTATGGAGGAGATTTCATCCTTGTTACAGTAGGTCCAATAGCTTGTACAAATATGTCAACAGTTGCAGTTAAATAATAAGAAGCTCAGAGAATGGGTAACTTCCCCTGAGTCAAACTTTAGCTCTAGATTGAGGCCATCGGAGCTTAAGATTAGCCTGCCAACGAAGTTTAACAGCACTTGGTCCAAGTTTCGCGGGTTTTTAAATCAAATCCGGCTCGTGATTCAGCTCCATCCTCATAGATATTCCACAGTTTAGGAACAAGTTGGATTCATTGGTTCTCTCCTCACAGGGCCAGCTTTAAGTTGGTTTGCTCCATTGTTGGAGAGAGGAGCTCTAGAGTTGCAAGGCTTTGCTGCTTTCACTACTAGGCCTGAGGCATGTTTCAGGGATACAGATCGTTAGTGGACAGCAGTTATGAGACTCATCAATCTCAGGTAAGGCTCTCGCCTAGCCTCAGTTTATGCATCTGAATTTTGCCAAATTGTAATTGGTACTGCCTAGGATGATACTGTTCTCCTTGATTGTTGTCGGAAAGGGCTCTGCGAGGATGTGAAAGATATGTCGTTGCCTATGGAGGACCCCAAAACGTTAGAAGAGGCCATGAGATTTGCCATTTGATGTGATAATCGTCTATTTTAGCATAGAAAGAAAAGCTCCAAACAGATTTTTTCTAAAAAGCACCTATAGTACCAGTCTTTCCTCCATTCGGTACCTCTCAGTCAGATAGTCCAATGCCCATGCAGATCAATCGTATTGTTCGAGGACCCTTGTCAGTGGCCGAAAAGCAGCACCAAAGAGGCTAATCTTTACCTCTACTACGGAGGAGCTGGAACGCCCAATTTAGTCGAAAAACTCTAGGGATCTGAGTAGTAGAATTATCTCGATGGCTAGCCTTCATTTCTCAGACTCCTTCCATACACAATGAAGAGTTTATTCCATCGAATAAGGTCAGTACGGAATTTTCTTTCTCTATATCATTGGAGTCGAAGGTTGGAAGCCTTGGCACAACGTGGCACAAATGCTTGCTTTATAGATAATGCATTCACTTTTAAACATGCCATCCCTAGAAGCAAAGTTGAGCATCCTAGTTCTGTTGGTGCGATTGATAGACATGAGATTTCCTTAGGCATAGTCAAAGAATATACTGCACCTCTTCGGGCTTTGTTCGAGGGCCGCTTCTTGTAGCATTTCCTTCAATCTCATTGCTAGCGATCATATGTCAGTGGTCTTGGATCTTCCCTGGCTCTTGTATAATCCACAAATTGACTGGCATTTTAGATCTTTTCTCCTTGTTGATTCTAGGTCTAGTCCTAGGTCATCTGCAGTTCTTGCCTCTACATCTGCATCTACTTCAATCTGTGCAGTATCGTGGGCTCATGATTCTGCTCTTGTTCACGTTCCAATTTTTATTTTTATCCTGTGTCCGGATCAAATTCCTGCCCCTGCTTCAGTTTATGTTATAGATGATGTCCCAATTCCAGTTTCAGTTCCAGTTCATGTTCCTATTCCTGTTCTACTCCCTGCTCCAGCTCCAACTCCAACTCCAACTCCAACTCCAACTCATGCTCTTGCCCCTGCTCCAGTTCCTCCTCTTGCTCATGTTCTTGTTCCTGCTCTTGCTTTTGTTCTTGCTCCTATCCAGACTCATGTTTCTGTCCAAGCTCGACTACGGCTACCACTGAAGTGGAGGAAAAAGATAGAACAAACTTCATTATTTGGCAAGAGGATAAGCCCTTATGTCCACATCCCAATCGTTTTCTAGAATCTCCTTTATACTATGTCCAACTCCAAAGTTAGTTCTGTACATATGACCGGCTACGAGGAAAACAAAGGCAATAGCTAAATGATGATGAGCAATATCAGTCAACCATAAACTTTGAGTTTGCGGATGAAATCCTCCAAGGAAGGTTAGAATAGTAGTATAGATCCTGCTTGCAATCTAGGATATTCTATTTCAGGACCATGCAAAAAAAAAAAAAGCAACACCTAAAATCGAAAATAGAAAGAAAGCTGCTCATTCTCCCCAAAATATATGAAGTTCAATACAATACGATACTTAAATCACATTTCAAAACATAGCAAGAATACCCTTCCCCAATACGAAACGAATTGTGAACGGTTTAGCAACATTCAAGTACATTTACAAAGGCATATCCAAAAATTGCAAGACTTGTGGAAGCTTCATTATAGGACACGATGGTTTAAATTGAAACATAAAATCAGACTTTTAATAACGGTTGTTTTATTTCATTATAGCATGGGGTTGGACAGATTTACTTTTGTATATGTATCTTGCCATTATACTAATAAAGCCATTATATTATGTGCACTAGCTATACACATTCTGAAGAAGTAGGTGAGGATTTTGACGACAAGGAGTTCATTGCTCTTACATTGCTTCCACATTTGTTTATTGCTACGTGGTTGCCTCTCTGCCACATTCCTTCAAAAATACAAAACTACAGCTTACAGATCAAACATGCAGAGATGTGATCATACATCATCTTAAACCACTTCATTGCAAGATGAGACTGCCCATTCTACTCATATCCTGAAATCAATGCACTGATGAAATAAAATCCGGATAAAAATATTCAAAGCCCCTTTTGCTTATAGTCTCATGTCAAGCATCTAAGGTGATGCTTTCAAAGTGCTGCAGAAGTACACAAACTAGTCCAGATGCTATGGAGGATTAGAAAACAGAGAATAGAAAAACCTTAGAGAACATAGGTAATAGATAAGAAAAGCATACCCGTATAAGGCATTAACGTATGCAGGAAATCTAGTCCAAGCATGGAGATCAAATGGCAGATCTGGCATCGCGCCACTGGTTAGCACCTCGATATTCTGCACACCGGAGGAAATTTTCTGAGTTTTTTCAATATTCTAAAAATCCAGCAGTTGTAGATAAAATTTGCTTGCATGGTATAACACGTGGATAGTATAGAATTGAAGAAAACCTTGTTCCTCCGGTTCAGCAATCTTGCTAAACATTTAGCGAATGAACTATGCATTAATTTATGACTTTTATCTTACCTAGTATGAAGGATACATTTGCAAGCAGTACTTGCAAGCAGTACGAAAACTGCATAAGGATGTAAATGGTCAATTTTGCAATGCGTTGCATTAGGAAGGGTTGCTTATAAGATTTGAAAACACTATCTGGACCATACAATCAAAATAAATTTATTGGGGAAGTTCTAAACACCTTTTGTCTGGGTTCTGTTGTTCAAATGAATAGAATAGAATAGAATAGAATATGTTTTTATACAAAGGGGGGAGGGGGGTATGTATTACCTTTGCACTTGTAACATAAGATCCTTGGATGTAGAAGCTTTATGAAACTCTATAAATGTATTTAGCTCTACACGTTTAATTGAAAAGCTCAAAATGGAATGGTATTTGCTTTTAAGCATCATCTTGATAATGTAAATTATCATATCTTTCTCATTTAATGATCGTTACATAAAATGGTTTGTGATTATTGTTGAAGGTTTCAATTCTAACATAATGGTGCATAGCTTTATGTATAACTCTTTTTCTCATCTTTATGGCATTACGTTCAAATTTTATTCCCTACCATTGATCTGGCAGATAGTCCCAATATTGTGCCAGATCAATGGCCATTAAGATTTTGACCACAAATTAAAAAGCCACTTCCTATGGTGCAAAATCGAACATAAGGTTCCAAACTTTATTTCGATATATACATCATATATTTATAAAGCCACGGTTCGGAACTACATAGATTTACAGCCAAAGGAGCATTATTCATACAACTGCATAGACGCAACACAATACAAACACAAGCGTGGAGTGCACTACCTAGCTCCTCTTAAGTATGTCAGACTACGCAAAATTCAACTCCTCTTCAACTCTCTCGAGATTCAGGGGGCAAAATATGGAACTCTATTCCAAATCAGATTGGTTCTGCTGTAACCCTGTTGCAGTGGCGAAATGAGGGGTTTGAACCCAGGGATTCCCACTCCCCTAAACTACAGAATTGGTCTGCAGACCATGGAACCGATCTGCCATCTCTCCGCGGGAAACCTAGGCTCCAACCCTTTAGAAACGGCCACAAAAGCAGCAGCCCTGGTTGATCATAATGAAGATATCGGCTCCGACCCTTTAGAAACGGCCACAAAAGCTGCTGACAGTAAGGCTAGAGGATGGATCCTCCAGGCGAAGGCCGAAATCATTTGGCCAGAATGATTTGGGCTGGAATTATTTGCTGCATTTCATCTGGCCGCTGCCCAGCCGCCTTCACATGCTTTCCAAATACGAACCTTTAACACACACGCACAAATTCTCAAATGAACCCAACCAAAATTAGAAAATCCTCCATTAAGCCAAATAAGGTTGGCAAATTATCTGTTAGTATGATTTTGTTAATGGTTTGGCGAAAAATAGGGGTTAGGGTTTTATATTACTATGATTTTGTTAATGGTTTGGCGGAAGATAGGGGTTAGGGTTTTGGTAAAAAAAATTGCTAATGTTGATAGTTCTGAAGTCGTGGCGGCCGCCTTCCGAGCATGGCGGGATGCAGAGGAGCAGAGGAAGCCGGATGCAGAAGAGCCTTTGTGGCAGCCGGGCTGGCAGATGCAGGCGTGTCATGCAAGCATCCTTTCTGCTTTGCTTATCTACCTATACAGCTTCTTCTTGATGCTTCTATGTGAATCTAGTTTATGAATCCAGGGCTTCTTCTTGAGGCTTCTATGTACATCTAGTTTATGAATCTAGGGCTTTGAAGTTTATGAATCCAGGGCTTTGAAGTTTGCACAAATTGAAGGTTCGGAGGAGTGCTGCAGAGGTTCAGAAGAAGACTCCAGCTCTGTTTGATCCGGTTTCAAGGATTGTTGCTAGCGGTGGCGCTCAGGATAGACATGAGTGTAGAAGATAAGCTCAGGTCCTGTGTTGCAATTCTTCTTCGGCCAGATTTGGGAACCTGCTTTGCTGAGTTTCGGCAAAATTTGGGAGCCTACTTTGCTGATTTTCGTTCTTCATGCATGTAGTTTCTGCTGAAATTGTCTGTGTGCTATGTGACATTCTCAGTAAATGCGACCTCTTCACCCTAAATTCTTCTCATCTGTTCTTCCATCTCCTTTGTTCTTATCTCTCTTTTGTGAATGCAATGGTCTTTGTGCATTTTTTCCTACGTATAGATTGAAATATACCATGTATGTATATCCAAACTTATACGTGGGTCTGATGTGGATATTCCACAGCCCTTCATTTAGCACATTCATGGAATTATGCTTGGATTCAATGATCCAAAAAAAACAATAAAGATAGTGCAATAAGGATAGTGCAAAATACCCTCAAACTTGTCTATATATACCCTTTTCTATACAATATCATACCGAAACTTAGTCCTCACCATTGCCAAAATACCCTTTCTCAATACAAAACGAATTGGGCAAACTATATGGTGCATAGTTTGATCTGTATCCTCGTTCAATATAGACTATTGGTTCAAAGAATATTCCATTGAATATTCTATATGAAGCGACCATGGCCATGTTCCCAAAATCTCCCAAAATCAAGATGGGGTCAAACTGGCATTTCCACGGTCACCCTATGTTTACAAACTATAAGATAGAAGTCAATAATATAGTTAAGCACAAAGCATGGCATGGAAGTGCATGCCATAAAATCCTGTGCCATACAACAAGCAAACATCTTTACATGGCCTCCCTGCAAACAGGCATATGTGCTTCCAGAAAGCTTGTTGGACATTGAAACGTTAAGACAGAATTACATTGAGCAACCATGCCCACTGCAAGGAGCTTGCAGCAGGCAGGCATGCTGACATGCAGAGCCTACTGATTTAGAGACTACAGATACGGAAATTACAGAAATTTTCATGCACTAAAATTGTCTGTTGTTCCTGCATTACATCTCTGTTGTGCATAAAATACTAACGAAGATGGGAGACGCAATCCAAAGGCACCCACAACCACCTTCAAGCCCAAAACATCAGAAGCAAGTCCAAAATCGAAAAACCCAAAAGCCTTACTGCCAAAGCATGAAGTTCAACAAAATCCCTTCTCAAAGCCAAAAGTGCTATCTCGGATTTGTTCCTTCCTCAAATCTGGCAAAGCCTCCTTTATGCCGACCACATCAGCATCGCGTGCTCTGTTTGCCAGGTGTTGCAGCTAAACTATGCTTCAACCTGCACAAAATTTCAGCATGCAAAATTCGACCTCCACCTTTGCTTCCCCCCAAACAGCTTTATGACATCCACAATATATCTTTTTGGCATTTGAAACATTCCTAAACCTTACAAAATCATATGTTATCCCAGACTGATTACATTATGTTCTGCAAGTTCTGCATATGTAATTGCAGAACATAATGGTGCAATTACATATGCATGCAGCATAGATCAAGGTGAGGAAACAATTTGGTAACTATATAATCAGCTCAATTGAAGTTCAACCAACTTTGAGGCATATTTATTATTAAGTTTCACGAGATGGATAATATACAAAAAAAATATGGTGATAATGTACAATGACTTTTGGTGAGATTACAATACAGAGAAAAATTTATACCGAATGAACACTCACTTCTTACCTAGAATATCATCCTTGTTTTCTGGCAATTGCAAGCCCATGGCACCCAACAGATTTGAAGCAGGACCTGGCATTCCATGCTGAAAAGAGTAAGATTCTAGGAGGTTCTTTACCAGGTTAGCATCCACGTTTATTGGTGCAAGCTCTTCTTCTTTGACCTGCTTTTGCTCCTGCATAGATGGCCAGCACATATGTCAGTACATGGAGTCAAACAACTCTTATAAATGGCAATTTCTGGTAAGGCTCTCACCTTAGCAGATTCTGATAAATCACCATCTCGGACGAAGCTTCTCGGAATAGTTGTCCCCGTAAGCTCCTGCTCCAGCACATCTGAGTATTCATCCATAAATGGTTCATCCATGTCCGACTCATCTTCTGTCTTTGTCTCCTCCTCAAAGCTGGACTCTTCCATGTCACTTCCACTTCCCTCTGTAAGGTATTAGTAGTTATTAAAATACAAACATACAACTCCTAAATTAATAGATAATGTGAAGATAACAAGAGAAGTGCTTCATCTGCTTGTGGAGGATTTACCAGAATCAATATCAGAATCCTCAAGGGGAATGTCACCGAAATTGTTTGTCACATTATTGCCTTCCAATCCAACTGCAGACTTTAACTCTTCCAACAGTTTCTCAAAGTCAACAGAAACAGCTTCAACTTCATTTAAAGTTTTCCTGTTACATAGATACATTGATAAGTAAATAAGAAGGCAGCTTTAAAGGACAAAAACCATGACCTATAATAAAAACTATATCCCCTCAGGATTCACAATGCCACGATCATATGTTCTCAACTTTTGATACACTGAAACGACACATAAATGCTAATGACGACTATGTGCAGAGCTTTCAGTAAGAAAATCAGCATTTCAGTTCAGAATGGCATGCATTGTGCTCCGCTTTCACTTAAAACAATATTCATATACTTCAGTGATAAATGCTGTTTCTTTTTACCTTTAAAAATTTTTTTACCTATACATGCTATCTTTTTATGGGTGTGAGATCCAGCTGTGATATAGATAAAAACGATATATTACACTACAAGAAGTAAATAAAACTGTGATAGTCGATTGTCCCTACTTGTCATTGGAATGAAATTCAATAACAAAAAACCACACCTTTTTCCGGGTAGCTCAGCCCCCTCAAAGCTCGAAATCTTCTCAACAAATGCATGCATTCTTTTAGAAACTTGTTCAGCATTGAACTCTGCAGATGGCTGCTTAAAGGAACTTGAAGAAGCAGCGGCTTGACTTGACAAATTTTTTTTCTTCTTTTCGCCTGCTTTCTTTGCCTCATAGGCATCAATCTCCCTTTGCCTTTCCTCCATGGCTTCAGTAAGTTCCTGCTCCCCATTATGCATCCACGAATCATCATCACTATTTAAGTTGCCTAATCCAGCAAAGTCATTGACCGAATGTCGCAGAGCAAGTATATCATCAATACGCCTCACTGGTGCATGCATGGCGGTACTGCAAAATCAGGATTCAAGAAAAGGTAATAAGAACTTTTGGCAATGGCCAGAATCAAATAATGAGAAAGAAACTCACATTTTACAAGAAATTCAAGGAGATTATAAAGCCATACCTAATTCGAGTAAAAGTTTCAGTCTTTTTGTATGAATCAATTGCAGCTCTTATCAGCTTCTGATGCCCTTTCGAGCCTTTCAGAAGGCCCTTAAAGTATCCACTCCTTTCCAAGCTTCTAAGAAAAGCCTTCCATCCAGGATCAGTTCTGACAATCTCAGCATCTCTTTTGTCATTTTGCATACATTCCACAATGTCATCAGACGTATGAGCAGAAGTGCATCCTTCGTCATTAACATCATGTCTGTCCTCCTCAATCATTGGATCATATGCAGAGCATTCTGCATATGCCATCTCAAATCCACATGCCAGCTTCATCCCAATCTCAGCTTCCTGATATTCAGAAGAGAATGGTGGCATTGGATAGCATTTTGGAGCTTGAAACACCTGCTGCATAAGTTGTGCATACATTGCTCTAGACATGTGTACCAGCAGAGTGACCATTTCTGGTTCACCTTCTGGGCCAAATGTCAAAAACTTCTTCATGCAAGAAGCTGCTTTCATGGCATCAATATCCCTGTTATAGAAGGCATCCACAGCCAATGCAACTAACTGAGGCTCATGTTTCAATACTTGTGCAACTGGTAGTGGAACCCTGCATCTCACGCGATGCATATTAAGCCTTGCTTTTCCAGGATATCCTTTCAGTCTTCTGTTTATGGCCTCCTGGACTCCATCTGCTGCCTTAGTAGCAATTTCCCCTTCAACTAGAACCTGCAGAGCACCTCTGAGAGAAGGTTTCACATGCAACTTAAAGATCTCTGCTGGTGATTTTGGTAACGGCAAGATGTGAAGGCAGCCTCCTCTAATAAAGATACGATTTGTGCTGTTCTCGGGTTTTAGCCACCTAGGTATACTATATGCAGCTTCAATCAACAAAAACTGCCCATCTGAATCCCACACCTGAATTGATATATTCGCAACCCTTCTAGAAATTTCATACAACAAATGGACCACAAACCATTCATCCTCTATGTTATCTCCATATTTCACCTTGCCATACAGCAAGGACAGCTTATCCAAGACCCCAGCCTCCTGCTTACGATCATCTTCGTGTTCCCAATCTTCGATAGATGGTTCAATATGTGATGAAGGGGTTTTAAGAGCTATTTCCAAATCAAAAGGCTGATGCTGCCAAATGTAAGAAGATGCGATACTCGAAACTGCTTCAAGGCATACCTGCCGAAGGTCTGAGAGTCGAGAAAGGACGTCAATTTCTGGGAGGTTGTTACTTACTACAAAATCAGGGTACAGAGCGTATAGAACAGTGTCGTCCATTGCCGTGGAAGACTCCATCGAGGCCGCGATATCTGAATCCTGTGTCTGTCTACCCATCAAGATATTAGTTTAAAGAGGATGCTCTACCAGGATGTCATGCACTTGGGGGTTGATATTTAGTGTACTCGCTTTTTGCTGGCATGAAGGTTCCCAAATGATTGAGTTACTAAGGTTTTGGCAATGGTGGGCCGACATATGGGGGTTAGGGTTTTGGTAAAAATAATTTGGGCCTTGTCTAATGTTGGCTGTTGGAAACGCGTGGCGGTTGCCGTCCGAGCATGGCGGGAAGCCAGAAGCCAGAAGCCGCCACAAGCTTCTCAGCCGCAGAGGTACGCAGCTCCGGCATGCTTCCCTGAGTTCTTTGCAGGGGAAAACGCCATAGCCATGGCGGCCATAGCTACGGGCTGTAGGCTGCATCTGAGGTATTTGGAGCGGCATGTATGTATTTGCAGGGCTGGAAGTGATGCGAAGCAGAGCAGGGCCGATTTGCATGTAGGGCCGATTTGGATTTAGAGCTGGGCAGGTGCAGACCCTGACCGAATCTGCTCATGTTTATCATCTGGGCCGCCTTCATTTGGATTAGTGGGTTCAAATCCCACGATGCGGTTGATTGTTTCTGAAATTAAGGCATGGAAATATCTAGCGGCATGTATGGGTTGAATCCGGCCTGCTTATGGCTTCTCTCAGTTCAAATTTGTGGTGGAAATACAGTTCCGTCAGTTTGAGCTTCACTCTCATCCCTTCTTACATGTTCTTCTCTCTTTCTGGTGTTACCTGTATTTTGTGAATGCCTCTCTGTTTTGTTCTTATCTGTGTGTTGTTGTTATCTGTGATGGTTCATTCATTTCTTATGTGTATGGATTGAAGTATACTATGTATGTATATACGTAGAATAGCTGTATGGGGTGCGCAAGCTTATACGGGGGGCTGATGTGGAAATTCAAGGGCCCTTCATTTGGCACATTCCTGGAATTATGCTTCGATCCAATGATCGAAAAAAAACAATAAGGATAGAGCAAAATAAGGATAGAGCAAAGAGAAAAAAGGGCCAAGCTCAAGCTTTGGATGAACATAAACCCTTTCATGGTGCCGAAACTGACTGGTTGCCAAGATTTTGGCAAAGGTTTGGGGAGACTTATTTTTTGGGTTGCCAAGACTTTGGTAAAAGTTTGGGGGAAAAGTAGCTCAACCATGTCGGCGAGGGCAGGAGGCAAGACGTGGCCTGCATGTTGCTGGAGGCAGCGATGTCCTGAGGGGGCAGAACTGCATGTAGGCTCTGGGATTTTAGGTCGAAGTCGCCCTGCTGCTGTGCCCTTGCTGTTGGAGCTATTTTGTGAGTGCCAGTTCCATTTGTGAAAGGGATTGTCGAATGTTTGCTAGCAAGAACACTGAGGCTTCTTGCTCATGGATAGGCCACCAAGCTACTTGGAATCCCGATTGATATTCATGTAGTGACGGATTAGCACGAGAAGAAATTATTAAGGGTTTGGAGAAATACCTTGGTCAACTGCAAAGTTATCTCTCGCTGGTCGTACTACAATGGTCAAGTCAGTTCTCAGCAGTACTCATGCTTATATGGCTTCCTTGTTGCTAGCCCCACAGGTCAAAGTATAGGAGCTCGTTGCAATAGTCTGAAATTTCATATGGGCTTGCACTGAGGAGGGTTTTGTAGTTAAGGTGGCTTGTTCTAAATGCATCCTCCCCAAGTAGACTGGTGGCATGGGTATGATGGACTTTTTACTGCAAAGTAAGGTCCTCGTCTCAAAAATTCATTTGGAGGCTCCACCTGGTTTACATCTTCTCAAACAATCTCTTGGCCAATGTATTCGTCTAGGCAAGAAGGCAGCCAAACTAGTTCTTCCTTGAGCTCTCCTTTCCTACAAGGATTATTGATAGCATGGGATGCGCTCAGATGCCTATTTTGGCCGTGTCCATCTATCCATACTCTACTAAATGTTCCGTGGTAGTGGGCACCATTGCCACCAGACCTCTCAGCACCTCCACTTGCTGCTTAGCAGGTGTCGTCTCTATTCGAGCATAGTATGAAAGTGATTGCCTCTTGTTATGGCCTGCATTTCAAGTAAAGTTCTTATTCTCGCATTGGGATGTAACAGTATGGGAGAAGGTAGCAGAGAACTTACCTCTTATTTTCCAAGGCATTTATTCATCTATTCTTAGTGTTATTGTTGTAGTCCATGCTAATATACTGATGGCTTATAATTTATAAGTCTTTCTCCCTCAGGTAAAAGAAGTGATGGACCGTATTTGGAATTAGTATCTTCAAATTAATTCTTATCCTAGAAGCAAACACTATCAGATAGTTATTGGTCTATTCCTCATCATGTTGCTGATCACATTGTGCCCAATACACGTCGAAATGTCATTAAGATTTATAAGTTTGTATTGAAAAGCAAGCAGTGCGCTTTGTTGCTGAGCATCGGAAGCAAATGCTTGACTTGTTGCTGTGTGAGCCTCGAACCTTTTGGTGCAAAATATTATAGCCAAATCCAAGTCTTGGATATATTCTTAGGTAGCAATAGGATGAGCGACCGGTTCAATTATATGATCGTCTTGGTATTCTTAATTCCATGCCTCCTTTGGTAGGAAATATTCTTCAAATCACAAAGATGAACTGTGGCATTTGTCCAATGGAAAGTCTCCTGATCTTCAAGATTTGCAGCCTAAATTGCTTAAATGGGAGCGGGGGTGTCCACTGTTGCTTCCAATTGTCACTGCTCTTTAAAATCTAGCTTTGTAAGAAGAACTGTTAGAAACTTGGACTATCAGTAAGGTCATACCGATTCACAAAGCAGGTGATAAGAATGATCTTTCTAATTATCACATGATTATGGCCAGATCCATTTTTTCCAAGCTCTTAGCCAATATTACTAAGAAGTAGTTGACAGCATGGGCAGAACATACTGGTGTATGTACTGGCCAGATAGGCTTTCGCCCAGGTCATTCTATGATAGATCATATCTTCACATTGCGCTTTCTTATTGGACATAGTCGAAGTTCAAAACAAGACCTCTATATATGCTTCGTAGATTTCACTTCTGACCTCCTGATCTTTGTAGATGTTAAAATATTCCATTCACTTCTATTCTGTACATTCAGGTTCCAACTTAAATTCTAGATTCAGATCTTATTCTAGTTGAAGTTTGTTAGTCCTGTGCCTCCTGGTACAGGACTATTCATGCATACGTCAGACCAGGTCAAGCTCAAAGATCCTCAGTCAACCACGGGTCAGACATCCAAGCCTCCACAGAAGACTAAGCAGGCCACGCAGCCAAAGCCTTTGGCTGTCAACAAGAGGCGCCGCTCAGACAAGTGACGGCCCGTCACCGCCCGCGTCAGCGTCAGCGTGATTCTAGGCACTTCAAGAGGCACCGCCAACATTCCTGCAAATCAGGCCTCCTTCCAGGAGTCGGCACCGAGATCAGTCAGAGTGTCTATATTGGGCCCAAGGCCATTGTACTATATATATGAGTAGAGTTAGCTCATAAGTTTTTAGATGAGTTTTGAGTCTTGTCTCCTTTCAGTTTTCTCTCTATTGCGAGAGCTCATGTATTTTCATCATTGATATCAAGGAAGCTTATCATCTTTCTCTCATTTGTTCTGTTCTCTTCTTTTCCTTCTCTTTCAGCAAATCCCGCGTGACATAGTCCCCCGGACTCTCCTGTTAGATCCACGGGTCCTCACAGAGGGCTGTCTTCCAGGAGTTCCCGAACCCAGACCCCAAACAAAGTTTCGATACATGTGTGGTTCATGATTCTATTCTATTCTTATAGCTCCAAAGGTGCCATTCGCTTCTACACTTTCTCACAGTTCTAATCCAAATGATATACCAGTTACTTATGTTGTCCATCTTGCTTCTGTTCTTCCTCCTACTCTTGCTCCTATTCCTAATCTCATTGTTGGCTTAGATTCTTCTCTTGTTCCTATTATACATCCATTTCTAATCCCAACTCTAGTTTTTACTTCACCTCCATTTTTGGCATATGACTTTGATCTTCATATTTCTACTATTGCTCTGGCTCCTCTTTCAACCTATGATTCAGTTATGAACATATTCTTGTGTTTTATATGAATTCTTCATTCTTATACTTGAGCATTTTGAGTTCCATGCTGTAATTTTTTGGTAACTTGCTCGTAGATTTGTGACAGTCAGCTCTATGTGCTTAAGCTTCATTTTGATTATGATAAAGCAGAGGATTAATAGCAGAGGAGATGCCAAGAATCTTGCAGCTTTCTACGTTGGAACAATAATCTACCAAGCTTATTACGTCTTTGAGGTGCAACAGAGCAATACTTTGAGAGAAGACGCACCAGGAGAGCATCATGAACGTCCATTTTTCTAAAAGAAAAATGGTTGATGATGAATGCAAATGATAGCTCAGGCTGACATGATCCTATTCTCTAGTACAAGCAGTCAGACAATACAGAGCTTTCTTCAAATGCAAGAAGCATATTACATTGCAAAATATCAATGGAAAATATTTTACCAGTGTACATGTTGTATGAAACAGTCACGACTTGAATGCCTCCATCATGACACCCCATCAACAATAGTGTGGGAGTGCGCCGGGGATGTCCATTGGGATTGTATATTGATCGACTGGAGGACTGAATTGGCCTAAATGGACGGGGAGGGGTGTTGACCCTAAACCTGGCTTAAAGGTCAACCACAAGGAACCCATTTGAGTTTTCACTCAAATTGGGGTTAGAACCTCCAGATCACTTAAGGTGATCAGTCTATGCAAGATAATTTCAAAGACAAGTTCAAAAATTTGAAGTTCTATACCTTTCCCATTTCCAAAAACTGACACCTTTGCCAAAACAGATGTGGTGTTGAGGTGTAGATTGATTTTTTGAGTCAGGCACTGTAGACTTCGTCAAAAAAGTTGTAGGTAACCAACAGTAAAGCCTCTGACCAGGTCAGAGACTTAATTTGTGAGTTATTAGAGCTCAAAGTGTGGTCAAAATTTGGTCAATAGAGGTCAAATGTGGAAAACAGTGATCAGAAAATGGGATTTAGAGTTGCCAATCATGTTTTTGGGAATTTCCAAAGCAAATAGGTTGCAGTGGTGATAAAGAAGAGAGGCAAGTAGTCAAATCCTCATTTAGATGGGTGAAGTATTTTTTGTGGCTGGATTTGGCAAAATACAGTCAAAACTGTTCAAACCCGAGAGCAATTTTTTTGAATTTGAGCTATACGTGGTATTTTTGGATGATCTCAACTCCCTTGGTTTACACAAGTCCTAAAAATAGCTGGCAAGTGGGCCAAAAGAACTGGAAAACACACGAAAATTTTCTGTAGGATATTTTGTGGCAAGAATTGTTAAGAAAAATATCAGAGATGGATTTGACAACTTGGCAATCAATTTAAATTGATATGAAGGTAAATATATCATGATAACAGAATATAAGGATGCTTCATAGCTTTAATCACAGGAAAATAATCATCACAAGTCAATAGACAATTTTTGAAAGTAATGTCAACTAGATCTGGTAAATCCAATTGAGGAGAGCTCAGGAACTTCAAGGATCGTTCAGATCTTGCTCAGCAATGATCAATGTAGGATCTGAGTACTTCTGGGCCTTCGAAAAATGTCGAGGTTGTGTTTCCCCTGTATATAGTTTCGAATCTCGGTAGTAAATTTAGGCTTATTCTATTGCTTAAGTTCCGGAATCCAAGAATAGGGTGGTCTCAGAGAGAATGGAGCGCAGGAAGCCATGATTCGAGCCGGATTTCCAGTTCTAGGGTTCTTCAGCTGTATTTTTGGCATAATTCGCGCGATACGGTTTCGTATTTTTCTAGGAATACACCCTGTATATGCTGTATTCGGCCATTTTTTAAAGCTTGGCCAATGGTTCAAAGACTTTTACCCATAAAATACTTAAAGAAGATTGTAGCCCAATGACCATAGGAATGATTGCCCACACGTGCAAGAGGATAGGGAATCTTTAAAGCAAGCAAGGTTGGGAATATACCACTGAAGATATGATGGAATAAGAATGAAGGTAAAAGAAATTATGAGGGACCATTGGGGTGGCAAGGAAAAATAAGGAAAAAGAAATGATATTTTTTGAGGCAAAGGCTTAAGTTGGTTTTGAAATAGGCAAGGTAATGGCACATTGAAGAAATCAATAGGGAATTTGAGGGAGATGGCAATTATGGCAAAGCAATAATGGCAAGGGAATGAACAATGGATATGAAAACAATGTTGAGCCAAAAAGGACTAAAATGGGAGTAGTGGGGTGGAGCAAAGGGGAAGATTAGAAACTATACACCATGGGGTCTTCCAAACTCTAAACTTCCAATCTTCAGAACATGTCTTCCAAACTTCATAACCCAGATTCTTCTAGAACATACCTTTTAACTAAGCCAAAAAATACCTCTTATGAACTTTAACCTTGAGCTCTTGTTGACTTGAAGAATGAACATCCTTTGACCTTCATATCAATGTTGAGTGCCAAGAATCTTCCAAACTTTGACCTAGTATTCCAAGATAAGTTGACCTAGTTTGAATGCATAGATCACAATTAGCATGTTGCCCTTTGGGGGCAACATCTCGCCAAAACAAGAAAAAGGCTGGTCCCCTCAGCCATATGATGCTAAAAATAAATAACTAGAGGGGTCTTCAATTTTGTACTAAGATGTCTAAGTGGGGATCATGATAAAATAAGAGTGTAAAGTGCAAATGTTGATGGAATGAGTGTGAATGTGGTAATGGAATGATGTGAATAATGAGTGAGAAAAAGCGGAAGTGAGTATGAATATGATAGGATGATGGTGCAATGGAGATGAAGTGATAGTGCAAATGTTTGAAATCTCGCCAAAACAAGAAAATGCATGTCTTCTACTTGATCTTCAAAAAGTTACAACTCTGCTATAGTGGTAGAGATGAATTGCAGAGTGCTTTTCTTCTCTTGGGAATGAAAGCAAGAATAAAAAGTCTACATGGAAGGTAGGGCTACTTGTGACAGATGGAAAAGAATGGAGGAAGAGTGCACCTGTCATGGAAACACACAAACCAATTAGTCTCAAAACCTTGCAACTCTGCTATGATGGCAAAGGTGACTTTGCAGAGTGCTGTTAAGGTATGAAAAAAGAGAATAAGGGGTAAAAGCACGCTGTGGTGTATCAAAAACGTGCATTTTGATGCCACATTTTGGCACCACCTTTGTGGTAGAATCGGGTGGTGCATACCGAAGCGGAGATTGCGGGAGTGCGAATTAATGAGTGTCGGTTATTTTGAATTTTATGCCACGTCATTGTCCACCTTTTTGAATTAAGAAAGAATCACCTCTTTCTCTGTTTTTTTGCCGCTTCTTGCCGATTGAACCCTAATGGAGTCAGAATTGAACGCCACTGGTTACACGATGAAATCTCTCTTTAAACAAGAGATTGTGCCCCACGAAGATCTAAAGAAGCTTTGGGGTGACATAGTTCCAAATAAATTTGGCTACAGGTATTTTCCCCCAAATGTTTTGTTCAAACTGCAAAAATTAAGGCATATGTTTTCTTGTACAGGTTGAAGAATCTGAGCAATGAACAATACAAAGAGTTCATGCAAATTTACAAAAGAATTACAGGGAAGCCACATACATGGGGCGGAATGGCTCTGGAACACAGGCAAGGGCTTATTATCTCATATATAAAGGGGAGGCTGTTAGTGGAAGAGCTTCGGATTATTATAAAACTCTCGATGAGAAAGCGAGGCCCGTTCTTCTAGACCCAAGAGAAAGCATAGGCAAATCCAACCCTACGAGGAGGAAAATAGTAAAAGTGATGGGGATGATGAAGATGATAGGGAAAAAACCAAATCGGGTTCCTCTAGACCACACATTCAATCAAACTCACAATCAAAAGCAAAAAGCGAGCAATGTTCGAGACCAAAACATGCCATTGCGGTATGTTCAATTATTAGTTGTGTTACAACGAAAAAAATCTCAAGCTTGATCTAGTTGTTTCTATCAACACGTAAAAGGTAACATCAAATCCACTTCAAGAATCGGGTATGTCTACTACCATTTTGCATCATGTTGGTCGTATTGTCATGTTGTGTCTCTATGATGCCATCGTGGGGCATTTAAATTGCAATGGATGCGAGAATGATAGATGAGGTATGTGGTGGTGGTGAGTTGTTGGCATCCACCATGTCCCACACCACACCCCACGATCTCCCACCACTACACTCTACCATCTCCCACCGCCACACTCCCACACCACACTACCACCACCACCACCACCACCACCACCACCACACACCACCACCACCACCACACTTCTCCACCACCACCACACTATTTGAATTTGAATTTTAGTTTTTGAAATTAGAATTTCCCCCACAGCTGAGTGGGACTCTATTCTTAAATACCGGCAGCTGAGCGGTGCCATAATTACACTTTCATACCACAAAAGTGGTGGATGCAACGCCATATTTTGGGGGGGACAGGGGGGACAGCCGAATTGGAACACCACAGCGTGCTTTTACCCTAAGAGGCTGGATGGATGGTAGGAATATTCTAAGACAGATGAGAAAATGGAGAAAGGATGCTCCTGCATATGACACTTGGTAATCATTAGTATCAATCCTGTTCTTGAGATCATGTGTACCCTTATCTTGTCAGATCAACCTAAAACATAAAACCAATCCTATTAGAGTAATGTGCTCAAAATCAAACTGACCTAACTGCTGGAACAATGTGCTCAAAAGTCAAACTGATTTAGCTACTTTAAACCTACTGCAAATCTCTTAAGCTTTTATGCAAAAAGAGGGGCAAGCAAGCATGCTGGTCCCAATACCTCTTCAGGTGCAGGATGTTGATAGGATTTGACAGTGGCATACCTGAAGCAACCTCTTGTAACCAATAAGAATTAGTACCTGCAGGCTCCAACACTACAAAGGGTCCTTCCCAAATATTGTCAAATTTGCCAGCTGAGTCTTCTTTTGACTTGTTCCATTTGAGAACAAGCTCCCCCTTCTTAAAGGTGCCTTGTATTTTATGTGCAGCCTTGAATGCAGCCAGATCTTTGGCTTTTTTCAGCAAATTAGTGTTTTCAGCTTCCATTCTGTACTCATCTAAATGTAACAGGGCGTCCAATCTTTCCTGTAAGGCATGTTCAAAAGGTAAGCACAATTTATGAGCTAATCTCAAGGAAGGTAACTCAAGTTCTACTGGTAGAACTGCTTATATGCCATAGACCAAATTGAAAGGTGTATGATTTGTAGCTGTCTTGATAGTGACTCTATAAGCCCAAAGTGCATCCACTATTTTGATATGCCAATCCTTTTTATTAATTTCAACTGTCTTCTGCAAGATATTTTTCAATACTTTGTTAGTAGCTTCAGCTTGTCCATTACCCTGAGGATAATATGAAGAACTTTTGGTGTGCTTGACCTTCAAAATGCTCAACAGATTAGTAATGACTTCATTAACAAAGGGGGTACCTCTATCAGAATGTATCTGGAAAGGAATACCAAATCTGGAGCAAACAAATTCATGTAAAAACCTTGCAGTTGTGAAGGCATTAGCTTGCCTCAAAGGTATAGCCTCTGCCCACTTAGTAAAATAATCTGTGGCCACAATAATATGCTGATGTTGACCTGTAGAAGAAGAATTAATGGGACCAATATAATCTAGTCCCCAAATTTGAAAGGGTCCTGGAGATATGATAGGATTCAAGGCAGCTGGCAATAAAATTCTTTTACTAAAAATTTGACATTGATGGCAAGTTTTTATGACCTCATAGCAATCTTTAAAAACAGTAGGCCAATAATATCCAGACCTGAGAATCTTTTTTGCAGTGGTATCCCCAGCAAAATGTCCTCCACAAATACCTTTATGCATCTCTCTGATAATCAAGGCAGATTCTTCTTCACTTACACACCTCAGCAAGATTCCATCCCTGTTAACTTTGCACAAGACATTGTCTATTAGCTTAAATTGTCTAACTTGTCCTTGAGTCTTCTTTTCTGACTTGGAGTGAGGCTTGGAGAGATGATCCCATGTTGCAAAAAATCTCTAATAGGTTGCTGCCACCATCCTTTGGCTTGGCCTCCTTGAGTTACTTCTAAGTGTGCTACTGCAAGTGAAGTGTCAGTAGTATTTAATTCATCTTCATGATCAAAAAATATATAAGGCAAGTAGAGGCTAGGATTTCGTGTCAAATGTAACTCTTTTACAGAAATATCATAACTTTGCAACTTACAAGCCCACCTCTGGATTTTTGGTTTATTAGTTGCTTTACCAAATAGCAAACCCATTGGGTTTTGCTTCATATGCACTTGAACTTGGCTCTTCAGAAGCAAATGTCCTTGTCTATTAATAAGAAACATGAGGGCAGCAGCATTTTTTTCTATTCTGGTGTACCTTTCTTCAAGAGCAGACCATTGTTTGCTTGCAAAAACTATAGTATGCTTGTCCTGCAAAATGGCTAATCCTATGGCTTTTTTAGTAACAGTAATATAAACTTCAAATGGCATGCTCAGATCTGGTTTTTTCAAAAGAGTAGCTTCACATATAGATGAAATGAGAAAGTCAAAAGCCTCTTGGCATTCTAAAGTCCATGTAATAGGTATGTGCTTACTTTCAGATTTAGAAAATTTACCTACTCTGGTCAACTTAGAAATGGGACTTAAGATATGAGCAAAATTTGGGATATACATTCTAAGAAAACTCGTCATACCAATAAAACTCTTAACCTGCTTCAGATTCTTGGGGGGTGCTAGCTTTTTGAGAGCTTCAATCTTATCCTGAGCAACTTGAATGCCCTGGCTAGATACTTCATGTCCTAAGAGCTGCCCTTTAGATGCAAAAAAGATACATTTTTTTGGATTTAGATTAGCTCCTGAAGTACTGCACAAAGAGCAAATTTTTGCAAGTAATTCCACATGGTTAGTAGAATGAGAACCCAAACAAAGGTCATCTAAGTACACCCTAAACTCCTCAGCAGACATGGTTTTGAAAATAACATCCATTGCTCTTTGAAAAGTGGCTGGGGCTTTCATTAGGCCAAATGGCATTCTCTTCATAGCATATGTACCCCAAGGAGTGATAAATGAAGTCTTTGGCTGATCCTCCTCTTTGATGCTAATCTGATTAAACCCTGAAAAACCATCCAAAAATGAGTACATGTCCTTCCCTGCAACAGCATATAGAATTTCCTCTAAAAAAGGTAAAGGATAACAATCTTTTATGGTGGCTTTATTCAAGTCTCGATAATCTATATAAATTCTCAAAGCACCATTCTTTTTCTCCACTGGAACAATGCATGACATCCATTCAGGACTAATAATTTCCACAATAACACCTGCATCCAACATTTTATGCAACTCTTCCTTGATTAAATCTAAAAGTGAAGCATTGATCCTTCTTAACTTCTGGAAAACAGGTTTACACCCCTCTTTAATTTTAATCTCAAATTGACATACCTCTTCCTTGATACCAATGAGCTCAGAATAATCCCAAGCAAACACATCACTTCTTTCCTCAAAAAATTTGGTAATTTCTTCCTTGTTTTGTGTGTCAAAGAGATCTCCCACAAACAGAGTTCTTTGCTAGCCATTTTTATTGATTATAACCTCATTGGTTGCTTCTTCTTGTGATGCATTTATAACTAATATAGGACAGAATTCCTTAGCCTCGTCCTCATCAAGATCTTCCTCTGGGATAGCCCCTTCAGATAAATAAGTCATCAAAGTATCTCTGCACAAAGCATCAGCCTCCCAATTCTGCTCCCTTGGAATATGAGTAATTTCCCAAGAAGTAAAGTAAGCAAGCATTCCCATTACCTGATTTCTCAAGGATTCCATGTCAGCATTCTTGGCCTGATACTCACCACTAACCTGTCTGCAAACTAACTGGGAATCTCCATAGATGTGTATGATTGAAATATCCATAGCCTTAGCTTCTTGAAAACCTGCAATCAAAGCCTTGTACTCTGCTACATTAGAAGTTATTTGGGGAAAAATCCTTCCTACCTTAGCCAAGAGTTTATTGGAGGTATCCTTCAGTATAGCTGCAGATGAAGCTACATTTAGTTTCTTTGAAATCCCTCCATCAAACCATAAACACCCTTCTTTCCCATTCTCAGAAGGTAGTGCACACTCTCTAATCAAAGGAACCAGATCAGTCTTCTTTGTGCTAGGGGTTGCTAAACTATAAGATCCTAGGGGCTCTTCTATAAGCATTTCTTTAATAAAGTGTACCTCTTCCCTGAAGCCATAAGAACCATCCTGGTTGTAAATTGTAGCTACTTGAGTGCCATTTGAAATGGTGCATCTCCCCTCAGACCAGATTGGCCTAGCATCAACTGTGGCCATCCACCTTCTCCCTAGCAAGAGATCATATATATCTGCATCTTCTCCTAAATCTTCAAAAGCAACAACAACAAAATTGGCAGCTACAACAATGCCTTCAGTATTAACAGGAACTTTGGTCACAATTCCAACTGGTGCTATTTTAGCATTAGAAAAGGATTTTAACAAAACAGATGATCTTTTATCTATCTCGAGCCCACATTTTTTCATAACATGATAAGGCATGATATTCAGAGGTGAACCTCCATCCAGCAACACATTGGAAAAAGAATAACCTCCTAGAGTGGCTGAACACATAAATGCACCTGGGTCTTCTTCATTTTGAGCTAAAATAAGATTAGTAGCATTTGCAACACCTACACAAGCCACTGCCTCACTAAAAGTAGTTTGTTGTAATAACTTTTTCCTATAACCAGGGGCAATTTTTAATAAGGTCAATAAGTCCACACTTACTTTGGAATTTTTCAGTAAAACATCCAACTCATCAAGATCTTGATCTTTCTTACCAAACTTTTGTTGAGGAGGTGGAGCTATTTCTTGGGGAGAAGCTTCCATGACAGGGGGTAGTGGCAATGTTGATTTTCTGGAATGTTCTGGAACAAATTTATTAGGTTCAGCAGGTCTATAGGTATCCCCCATACTCCTGGTTTGTACCACCACCACTTCCTCAGTCTTTGGCATTTCTGTAGCCTGCACAAACCTTATAGAACTAGTAGGTTCAGCAAACCTTACATGTGGAGTTGCCTCAGGTTTCTTCTCCCTCTCTTGCTTGGCAAAATATTCTTTGACAGAGCACCTAAGGTCAGTATGACCAATCTCATTGCAAAAAGCACAAACTGGACATTCCCTACCAAAATGACCTTTCTTTTTACATTTAGGACATATTTGCCAATAACAAATATCAGCTGGATGTGAAGTTCTATTACAATGAATACATTCAGGATAAGTTCTACCTGTTCTGCTTGCTTTGAGCTCCATAAGTTGCTTAGTTACTTCTGCTAAAGCCTCAGTTACCTTTATCAAGTCAGCTTTGACCTCTGAAATTTGAGAATCAGCCTCTTCATCTTTAGTTTTCTTCTTTTCTTTATGCACAGCATAGACAGGAACAGAATGGTGAGGTTCATAAGGGCCATCAGTGGCATCAGGGTAAAAGGGATCATGATGAAAACTATGGTGTTTTTCAGGTAAGATAGAAAGCATTTTAGTCAATTCAGTAGTCTTGGCAAAAACTTTGTAGATGGAATCAAAGCCTTCTGCAGCTTGAATCTTGATAAGTTTTCTATGAATCTCTGGTCTAGAAGATAAGCCTTTGATGAAAGAAGACACCAAAAAGAGCGTGGGGACAGTAACTTGGCCTTTCTGACATCTATTCATGAAGGTGCTGAATCTTTCTTTGTATTGACTAACAGTTTCACCTGCATAAATAGAGAAATTTTGCAATTCATTAACAAGATCCTTAGGAGCAGCAAGCTTTCCAAACCTATCTAGAAACTTAGTGACAAGGTCATCCCAAGAAGTGGTTCCCATCAACTTCTCATATGTCAGCCAAGCACCAGCTTCACTTTCTTCTTTAAAGCACTTTTCAAATTGTGAGAACTTGCATCCTTTCTTGAAACCATAATCCCTGTAGTAATCTTCAAAAATCCTCAGAAAGGTATTAGCACTCATGCTAGAATCAAAAGTAGGTAATGGAGTAGGCACATTCAACTCAAACTGATAAGGCAAACTCTGAAGTAGTCCAGCTGAGAAATTTGGAGGAAGAGATCTATCTCTACAGAGTTCCGAGGTCTCCTGTTCTTCCATTGGTTCTTGCTCTGCTGGAAATTTCTGTTTTAGAGCCATGAGTTCTCGAAATCCAGGTAGGATCTCGGTAGAACCTCCAAAATGTTGACCCTAAACCTGGCTTAAAGGTCAACTACAACTCAAATTGGGGTTAGAACCTCCAGATCACTTAAGGTGATCAGTCTATGCAAGATAATTTCAAAGACAAGTTCAAAAATTTGAAGTTCTATACCTTTCCCATTTCCAAAAACTGACACCTTTGCCAAAACAGATGTGGTGTTGAGGTGTAGATTGATTTTTTGAGTCAGGCACTGTAGACTTGGTCAAAAAAGTTGTAGGTAACCAACAGTAAAGCCTCTGACCAGGTCAAAGACTTAATTTGTGAGTTATTCGAGCTCAAAGTGTGGTCAAAATTTGGTCAATAGAGGTCAAATGTGGAAAACAATGATCAGAAAATGGGATTTAGAGTTGCCAATCATGTTTTTGGGAATTTCCAAAGCAAATAGGTTGCAGTGGTGATAAAGAAGAGAGGCAAGTAGTCAAATCCTCATTTAGATGGGTGAAGTATTTTTTGTGGCTGGATTTGGCAAAATACAGTCAAAACTGTTCAAACCCGAGAGCAATTTTTTTGAATTTGAGCTATACGTGGTATTTTTGGATGATCTCAACTCCTTTGGTTTACACAAGTCCTAAAAATAGCTGGCAAGTGGGCCAAAAGAACTGGAAAACACACGAAAATTTTTTGTAGGATATTTTGTGGCAAGAATTGTTAAGAAAAATATCAGAGATGGATTTGACAACTTGGCAATCAATTTAAATTGATATGAAGGTAAATATATCATGATAACAGAATATAAGGATGCTTCATAGCTTTAATCACAGGAAAATAATCATCACAAGTCAATAGATAATTTTTGAAAGTAATGTCAACTAGATCTGGTAAATCCAATTGAGGAGAGCTCAGGAACTTCAAGGATCGTTCAGATCTTGCTCAGCAATGATCAATGTAGGATCTGAGTACTTCTGGGCCTTCGAAAAATGTCGAGGTTGTGTTTCCCCTGTATATAGTTTCGAATCTCGGTTTCAGTGATTTTAGGTAGTAAATTTAGGCTTATTCTATTGCTTAAGTTCCGGAATCCAAGAATAGGGTGGTCTCAGAGAGAATGGAGCGCGGGAAGGCATGATTCGAGCCGGATTTCCAGTTCTAGGGTTCTTCAGCTGTATTTTTGGCATAATTCGCGCGATACGGTTTCGTATTTTTCTAGGAATATACCCTGTATATGCTGTATTCGGCCATTTTTGAAAGCTTGCCAATGGTTCAAAGACTTTTACCCATAAAATACTTAAAGAAGATTGTAGCCCAATGACCATAGAAATGATTGCCCACACGTGCAAGAAGATAGGGAATCTTTGAAGCATTTTTAGCAAGGTTGAGAATATACCACTGAAGATATGATGGAATAAGAATGAAGGTAAAAGAAATTATGAGGGACCATTGGGGTGGCAAGGAAAAATAAGGAAAAAGAAATGATATTTTTTGAGGCAAAGGCTTAAGTTGATTTTGAAATAGGCAAGGTAATGGCACATTGAAGAAATCAATAGGGAATTTGAGGGAGATGGTAATAATGGCAAGGGAATGAACAATGGATATGAAAACAATGTTGAGCCAAAAAGGACTAAAATGGGAGTAGTGGGGTGGAGCAAAGGGGAAGATTAGAAACTATACACCATGGGGTCTTCCAAACTCTAAACTTCCAATCTTCATAACATGTCTTCCAAACTTCATAACCCAGATTCTTCTAGAGCATATCTTTTAACTAAGCCAAAAAATACCTCTTATGAACTTTAACCTTGAGCTCTTGTTGACTTGAAGAATGAACATCCTTTGACCTTCATATCAATGTTGAGTGCCAAGAATCTTCCAAACTTTGACCTAGTATTCCAAGATAAGTTGACCTAGTTTGAATGCATAGATCACAATTAGCATGTTGCCCTTTGGGGGCAACAAGGGGCATGACGTACTAATTACATTAGGCAATTGATATATGCAGATGATGTGAACCTGTTAGCTCAGGCCCCAACAAGTATGCAACAACAACATCTAGATGCACTGAGCACTTTCTTCCAAGACAATGGAATGCAACTGCCAAAGACTAAGATACTTTTCATATCGTCTAGACAATATAGACAACCTCATTTCACTTATCAGGGTCAAAATGTAGAGGTGGTACAAACATACATTGTCTTGGAGTGTTCACTACCACTATATACTTGAACACTTGTACCCGACAATGAGCGATGATGTGTTGGAAGATACTATATGTCATGCAGAACAATTGCCACAAAGCTGAGCTTTACAATTGGTCCCGTCAGACACATTTGTTTAGGATTTTAGTGGAACCAGTTCTTTTATATTGAGTGGAAGTGTGATATCCCTCAGTGATATCCTTTGCCACTTAGGAAGATTTGAAATGTGACGGTCCTAGTACCTTGGTTGTGTTATGCATTATATGTATAGGGTATTGTACCAAAATCTCAGGAGAAAAGCAAAGGAATAAAATAGAATAGAGTTTAAATCATCCATGGAGACCAAAAGGCGTAGATTTTTGTGAGGGTTTGTGGAAGGAGGCAGCATGAGCAATTTCTGGGCAGTTTTACTGGTCGAACTTTGGATCATCATATCTCAGGGACCATAGATCTTTTTCAGGTAATTTTTACTTTTCTAGAAAGAATTTTGAATGAGGTTTCCGGATTATGTCTGATCAAACCGAAGTTCATTTGTATGTGGAAGATATCGCATAAAGAGTGGTGATGGGCCCGAATTGACTGCACTGTGTATTTTTTTTTTCACCAGGGGTTTGCTTTTAAATTGCTGCGATGTTCTTAGTTTGTATTGGAGGGCTTTTGGTTTAAGTTACTTGATATTGATGTTGATTGATTGAGGAATCAATGATGCATAAGAAAATGGATCTTGTTGGATGTTAGTAAACAGAATAGATGCATCTTGGCACATCTACTTAACAAAAAAGATAAATTAACGCCAGTCATATGACATAGTCATGTGAGATGCTATTTCTCTATGGCTTGGAGGGTTTGAGAAGCTTATGGGTTAAGAATGTGGTTATGGCATGAGCCATTGTAGGACTCATAAAATTATAAGGTATGTAAAGGATTGAATAACGAGTCATAGCTAGTGGACTCAACTGCTACATTAAGACAAGAAGTTACATTCTTAATGAGAGGAACGGTTCTATAAGGACATTGCAAGTGATGATGGGCATACCTCTATAGAGATATTGGGTGTGAAGATTTAACATGTAAAGCTATAACTAGTGCATTGGACATAATAGCATTCTAGGATAAGCTTTCCTTATGGGAAAATGCGAGTATTTCTATAAACTCCTTGTGAAGTATCAAATTAGACATGTAAATCTATAGATGATACATCCTGGTATTTTTAGTGCCTTGTATGTAAGAATCACATAGATATAGTGATAAATAGTGGAATATTTATAGTTCTGGTACTACTTGAATGAATACTGCATGGATAAGTTGATATATATAGTCTCTTGGATCTTGTACTTGAATGTTTCATGAAAGTTATACCTGCATTTGAAATATATAACCATGGTGATACTATCAACATGAGATGAGTATGTGTATGATGATATTATGAGCTAGGATTGTTAAGATTTGATGATCATGATAGGTTATGCACATGGATATGCTAGTTTTGGCTATGTCACAGATATGCTATAGTATCATGGAATTGATGACGACTCTGTCATGTGGAACATATGCTAATAGTGCATGAGTGCATATTATCCGGGGCTGGGGTCCATTTGCAGTGGCTTGGACTCGCAGTTGTTCTTGTTCTTGACATCAGGCATTGTCACCCCGGCGAGAGTGCTACATCGCGCTACATGGCTTGCAAGTGGTCCCCTAGTGCTGGACGCAGACTAGGAGGGTGTGTACACATGAGGCTTACCCCACCCGTATTTGCTGCAGGGCCTGATCAGCCCGGGTGGCCTGCATAGAACTGGAGTTGCACTGCATGCTTATGGTTATCTCATGGTTTTCACAGTTATTTCATGGTTGCTCATTACTCATGGTTCACATGATCTGATTATGACATGTAGCGGTATCATATTTGGATGTATTCGTAATGCTTTGGTATTATATTCTCATGATGCAATCTTTGTCTCTGCTGGGTATATATTTGATGTGGAATACTGACAACATATGGGTTTTGCACAGTGGGACTCTCTTATCGTAAGTTGTTCTATGTGAGAATGGTTCTCATAGTTGTATCATTCGATGCATGATGCTTGTGTATGATGTCTTGGCTATTTATTAGCAGCCTTAAACCCCCACTTAGTCTTTATGACTAACCCCGCATGTTCATGGTGTAAGCAGATAGACATGAGGCTTCAAGGAATGTCAAGCAGTTCAGAGCGTCAGCTGAGTTAGAAGTCTGAGAGATATTTGTGGGCCTTTAGCAAGGCCTTGTTATTGTCTTATAAAACTTAACATGTGGATTATTAAAGATTCAATTCTTTACCTTGAGTTTGGCTTAAGATTGTTTTTGCATTGTATTATCTAACGCATGTACACGAACTTGTTATTAGTGTCCATGTAAGCCTTGAGGGGATCTTGGGTTACATGGAGGGCTAACCTGGCAGGCCCGTTACATGATATAAGTCCAAGAAACCTTTCTAACTTAGGCTTTTAGAGTCAACTCCATGTTTCTGTACCCAATCCTCCTTCAAGAAATATAATTCTTGCCTCTGCGGCGATCCACTTTAGAATGACATATACTCTATTGCAAGAAGGTGGTAAAACATGAGGAGAAACCCAACTTCCGAAGTTGACCAAAACACTGGCCATAGGTTCGTAGCATCTTAAAGTCTGTAGGAGAAATATGCATGGTGGTTCTCCAGATGGAATGCCCAGAAGCAGGGATGTATAATGTTGCAGAATAATGAAGACCACACATATTTGAAGCAGTATCTAGATAGATGCTTCCTTGATAAGCTTTGGGATGCCATTGCTTTAGAAAAGGTCATAACAACACGCTATAAAAATAAAATTAATTCCACATTTGCACGTGGCCCACAACAGTCCACTTGCATGTGCCGACTATCATAGCTGTCCATAAAGAGCCATAGAACAATTGCATCCATTCGCAATGGTGCATACCGTCTTAGAATTGAAACAGACAGATAGGACCATGAGGAGCGTGCAAACATGGTATGCTAGTATTGCCAGATAGTAGCCATTGAAGGTGAATGCTACACTCTTTAGATTTCTCAGCATTTGCAGTTATTCAAGCATGAGATGTTGACTTGAATACATCTAATCATCCACTACACATGCTCTTGCAGATGTCTGCAGTAATGGTATTATCATTTTGTATCCTGGAGGTTCTCGATAAGCGAGATGAAATAAGTCCTACATTGTCACATTGATATGTACAAATGATATATATACAATTATCAGAGAGTCTATTATTGCTAAGGTTTTTTCTCCAAAATTCTTTGGGATGGGGGTTCTTAATCCTAGACATTGATGGTCTTGATGTACTTTTTTTTCTTGTATTGGGTTCCATAGACCTCATGGTCTTCGTGCCGGAACTATTGTGCAACACCTGGTCTTGATCCTAAAGGATGTGAAAGCTTTCGAAAGATCTTGCACAAACACGTGCCTAACCTAGCTAAGCTAGACTGAATAGAATCACTCTCCGAATTCAATATCTGGATTGTGCATACTATTATCAACGATCACAGAGATGCATGGATTATGCAGTTGATTACAATAGAAAATAAGAGACCCGATAATAGAACGTTCAAGCTCAGATACAGGGTAAAAGCACACTAGGGTGTCATACATTAGTTCTAAATTCATATACTATTTTGCACTAGAAAACCCATTTTTTATGTAATTTTGAATGTATGGTAGGAGGCCACGTGCTTGTCATATATATTTAAAAAAGGAATATATTTGGTTGTTTGTCATCATGACATGAAGTGGCCGACGGTTGTTGCGAAATTTTGGGTACAGCCACTGGATTCCCTCCGATCCAAGAAATTCCCTCCAATCCATCCTCAAGCAAGCAAATTCCCTCCAATCTACAGTCTAAGAATCTAAAACCAAGAAAAGAATTTCAAATTCTTGCCAAATCTTTGCATGCATATCAGTTTTCATTGTAGTAGGGACGTGGCAGGAAATGAACGTATGAACAAAATGACTCAGGGTGATGTCCAAAATGAGGATGGTGATACCGAAATCGACAGAAAATGATTGAACAAGATACTCTGAATGACATGTTGAATGAAGTGACAGAGAGTGATATTGTCAACAATGAAAATGGCAGATCATATTCCAGGTACACTACAAAACTTTTTTAGGAAAAGAGTAGAAAAGGTTGTTGAATGCTTTAGAAATGAAGCCAGTTCTCTATCTCCTGGTCAAAGAGAGGTATTGGTTTCCAGGATCTTGCAAGGCAACAGATTATTAGAGTTGTTTAAACCTGTGATTGGGCTACCTTCAGAAGCAATGGTGAAACATTCATTGTTACAAAATCTCAAAGATGGATTAGAAGAGGTTAAATCTTCTAATCGCAATGACAAGTTGGCAGCCAATCACTCTGCTTTATCCATGATTGTTGGGAAGAATGGGGAATTGAAGCAAAAAGGAGTTGCTTCAAAAATGTTGAACTGCCATCCTCGAAATTTCTCATATGTTGCAGGCAGAAGAAAGAGAATGAAAATTGCAGGTCCAACTACATGGGCATTAGCAGGTAGAAAGAGAAGATCTGATTGTTTGGACGAAGATACAAAGCAATTAGTCATCCAATTTTTGTTAAACAACACCAAGGTTTCACCTAAATACAGGGATGTAAGAAAGAAAAGGCATCATGCAATCTAGTTTCTTGATATACCGCAGGTATTTAATTCTTTATTGTATGAAATGCTTTCTAATGACTGATCCCTCATGTATATGTTCACTTTTATTGGAATTTATAGTATCTTCTTTGTTTTGATGTATGAAATGCTTTCTAATGACTGATCTATCATTTATGTATTCACTTTTATATAGTTTTACGTATGCAATCACCTTTGTTGGTCTGCTTACATTTATTGACCATTGAGAGTTCAGTTTCTTCGGTGCACCTCAATCCTTTAATATTGCCCAACATGTCTTCTAATGGCACGAGTGGGGCCGTCTCAATTGAGACAGGAGTTCCATCTCTCTCCTCTTCTCAGTTACTTGCTCCAGTCTCTATTCTAACTGTAGTTTGCCTCAACTACAGTTCACGCTTCTGCCCATATGTCTGGTGAGACTAGAAGACGTGTTGAACATGCGCCATTGGGAAACTCTTCTGAGAGTGTCGCACCTCCAACACACGTTGGAGGTTCCTCAGGTCAGGTGGTGTGCTCTGGCTAATTAGTGCTTCCAACAATCATTGGAGGTTCTGGGGGTCATGCAAGATCCTCTTTGTCTACTGAAGTTGTTGCTGGGCTAGTAGCACCTCCAATGCATATTGGAGGTCCCTCATGTCAGTTCAGACCTCACGTGCCTATAGAGTGCTCCGCTGGGCAGGCTGCACCTAATAGTGTTGCACAGACGGCACCTCCAACATAGGTTGAAAGTTCCTTGGCGCGGACTACTCCTGGAGATAGTGCTCGGATGGTGGTGCAACCTACACAAACTAGTGTACCCGCAGGGCAAGTAGTACATCCAACACACGTTGGAGGTTCCTTAGGACAGGAGGAGTTTCCCCCTCTTTCCCCGCGACAGCCTGGGGTGACATCCTCTTCCACCCCCCGAGCTGCATCAACCTCACCTTGAAGATCATCTGACACAGTGGTCGAGTTACAAGTGTGCGGTTCTCTGAGTGGCTTTGCAAGGGCTTGGCGACTCCCGCCATCTCAGCTCGTGTCTCAGAGGCCATTGCCACCATGGTGGATAATAACAGGAAAGAAGTTGTATCCTATCTCCAGCAATTGCAAGCCAAGCAAGACTCTATGGATGTCCAACTCCCATTAGAATCTTTTATGAGGTTCAGGAGTGTAGGGCAACTTTTGAGCGTTTTGGAGCTCCAGTGGTGTAGATTAGCCATGAAGATCATCGACGACATGTGGAGCAGTTGGTTGCGTGTTCCGTGGTCTGCCACTTCACTGGCCCTTTCTTGGATCTGAAGCACATGGGATCTTAGCTGTCTGGGCACCTTCATAAGCTAGGGCTTCCTGCTTATCAATCTATCAAGCTTCTGGCAAAATATCAATGTTGCTTTCTTTTCTCGAAAGGGACTTCTTTCAGGTGTTCATGATTGTGATATTTTGGCACAGATACAAGCATTGGAGGAGGAGCAAATCCAGCAGGCAAAGACGAAGGCAGGTCTGCAGTGGTTTCGTGATAGAGACCATTGTACATGCTTCTTTTCCCGTGCGGCTAAGAGACGTCACATGACGTCAACCATGTCCTCATTGCTTTTGCCGGATGGTTCGGTGCTAACAGAGCCAACTGAACTCAAGCAACATCTACATAACCACTTTCAGAATTTTTTCGCTGAGAAACATCTTCTCTTTCAATCAGAAATACGAGATGCTATTTTGTCTAGGATTTTCTCCATTATCTCTGATGCACAACGCGTGTCAATAGAGGCGGCTATGACAGCTGATGATTTAGGTTCAGCAGTCTTTTAACTGAGAAGAGGCAAATGCCTAGTTTGGATGGTTTGCCAATTGAGTTTTTCCAGGAGTATTGGGAATGACTGGAGCCAGATGTGTATGATGTTTTCTGTGACTTTCGGCGGTCCACTGCTTTGGATAGAATTCTAAACACAGGTGCCATCTCACTCATCCCCAAGGTCAAGAATCCTCAGACTATTTCAGACTGGTGGCTCATCACCTTATTGTCATCTGTATATAAGATCTTTGCCAAGGCTTTTGCAGAGCGGGTTAAGGACATCTTGGCAGAGTTCATCTTAACAACCCAATCAGGTTTTCTTCCAAAACGATGCATTCTGAACAATGTTGCTGCTGCTTACGGGGGAATTTATTGGGCACGTAAATAAAACCTTCCAATGGTATACCTTAAGCTTCATTTTGCAAAGGCTTCTGACAGTGCTAGCTGGGAATTCATGTGTCGATGTATGCGAAGACTGGAATTTGGGGAACAATTCACATCAGATATTATGAAGCTGCATGTCTCTGCTCGGCCGACTGTTATGTTCTATGGTGAACCGTCAGATACTTCTCACTCAGTCATGGTATTCGCCAGGGATGCCCTTTAGCACTACTACGTTTCACAATTGTCGCAGAGGCTTTGTCGCAATTATTCACCATTGCAATCATAGAGGGATTTCTCCATGGTCTTGCAATGGAGGATGGCACACAAGAGGTTTGCAATCAATATGAAGACGACACGTTCCTCTTCCTAGTCGTTAATGCTGAGAATCTTGCAACTGCCAAAATGCTCTTAGACACTTTTTCATTGGCTTCCGGTGTCCTTGTGGGGTGGCAGAAGTGTACAGCTTTATGGAAATTGGATACTCCGACTCCAACGTGTGTTCATGATTATCCATGAAAATTACTTGCGCATGGGCATGCCATCAAGTTGTTGGGGATTCCAGTTCGCATCCATGTTACTATGGGAGCTGCATGGGAGGAGATCATTAAGGGTTTGGAGAAGCACTTGTTTTCGTGGTCCAAGGCAAAGTTGTCTCTTGCGGGTCGCATTACAGTGGCCAAGTCAGTCCTTAGTAGTACCCATGTTTATATGGCATCCTTACTGCTAGCCCCACAGATCAAAGTATGTGAGCTCATTGTAATAGTTCGGAACTTTATATGGGCGGGTACTGAGGAAGGTGCTGTGATTAAGGTGGCTTGGTCGAAGTGCATCCTTCCAAAACGGGGAAGTGGTCTGGATTTGATGGACTTCTTACTGCAGAGCAAATTTCTTATTTCAAAGTTCATTTGGAGACTCCTCAATGGTGAAGATGACTCTCCTGGTTTACGCATTCTTAGACAAGCTCTTGATCACTGTATCCCTCTAGGCAAGAAGGCTATTAAATCAGTCCTACCTTGGGCATTACTTCAGACCCTGCAGCCTTTTCTAAATGCTTCTCCATTTTTGCTTGGCTTGTTGACAGTATGGGAGGCCATCAAACATCTTTTTTGGCCATGCCCCTCTATCCACATCCTATTGGAGACTCCATGGTGGTGGGAACCATTGCCTCCAGACCCTTCAGCACCTCCATTGGCAGCATTAGTTCATCCCCTCACATCGAGACGATGGGTTCTTGCAATTGTCTCTATTCAAGCATGGCATGAAGTGGGTCGCCTACTATCTTGGCCTGAATTTCAGGCAAAGTTCCTGCTCTCTCGTTGGGATGTGTCTCTATGGGAAAAAGCCGCAGAAAATTTGCCTCTTATAGTGCAAGTTGGTGTTGCTGAAAGGGTGCCATGGGACTGTCATGAAAATATTCACAAAGGCAAACACTTTGCCAGATCAATATATCGCCTTTTTTTAGCACCACAGCCCCTCCAGTTGCCAGATGGGTGGCAGCTACAGGTTCCACAACCCACTTTGTGTCGTACATGGCGATGGCTTTGGGATAGGTTGCTCCACCCTAAAGTCTCTGTACTATGGTGGCTCCTATGAAACACATTATTGTTATCACTGGAACAGATTATATGTTGGAGAAAAGTAATCTGAAAGAGAAAAGTGCTGGTGAAACATGATTTATATTATATTGT
Organism: Isoetes taiwanensis; assembly: GCA_021234155.1. Lineage (NCBI taxonomy): Eukaryota > Viridiplantae > Streptophyta > Lycopodiopsida > Isoetales > Isoetaceae > Isoetes > Isoetes taiwanensis. Next base: position 10,104,484 of record JAJEKV010000007.1, on the reverse strand, counting down.
GGTAGAGTACATCAACTTATTTCAAAATATGTTTCTTGTTATTGAAAACTTTACAGAATAGATCAACTTCTTTCATGTTTAACTATTATATCTTGTGGTGGCTAAAATCTCATAGGTATTGCATCCATTCTCGTAAGATTTCTGGAGCGCCATACAATGTTAGCACTAGCCGTGGCAGAGGCCACTGCTGTTTCTCTTGCAATTGGGAACACACTCCAGCCCTCACGCAGCAAAGTTGACTCGTGTGCACTTGGCGACGAATTCCTTCCCCAAGAATCAAGATCATGGACTTTGTGAATTGCCCAAAGTATTTTTAGCATTTCATCCCTGATGCTTTTGCTTTCGATCTGTTCGACCTGTTCCCATAGTCTAGGCAAAGCTGGTAAGGAATCTTGCTTCATACCCTAAGCCACAAGAGAATGGTACATCTGGTTCATATTCTGCTTCAGTCCCTAAAGTAGATGGTGGTTCATCTGGTTCAACCTCTGCTCCATGTATAAATTCCTCTTCAATTTCACATTCCTCAACTTCTAATCCAATAACAAAAGTTAAAAGTTATTAGTAATTATATAGAGTATTAAATCTAAAACTTGTTCAACCTTAAATATTAATTATAAATATAATTTTACAAGTACTCAAAAGAGTTATGAAAGCAAATCCACGTCTAGAAAAGTTACAATAGAACAGATTTAGTCTATGAAGGCATTGTACATAAGGCCTTTATTCTGTTAATATCTTCACCGTATTCATCCACTATAGTCTTGATGATAATGTCACCATATGTCCCAAGAGTCATCCAACTTATGCTCCTTTATGTAAGTAGTAAAATTTGGTGCATATTCCAACCCTATCAACCAATCAAATAAGAAGGACAGATGGTTGTCGCGTTCTATCAAAGTTGTCCATAGTGGCACACAAACATAACTTTCTTTGTTGAAGAGAGCTTTGTGCTTAGACTCAAACACACCACAGAGTCGACCCTTGTATTTAGGATATTCAATGAGAAGACTATCCATAGGTACTACTTGAGGGTTTACACCAACGAAATTTGTGTAAGGAAGTCCCCAACATAACATGCTCCACCGCTAGCATTGTGCGTGCCCCCGTCAATTCCTTTGAGTTTGATTCTTGCGAACCCCAGAATAGTTGATCATATGGCCAAATCCCAATGAAAGGAGGCATATTCAAGCATTGCTTTCATTGTTGGTCTACAGTAGAAAACTCTATGTTCTATAGTTATGGGCTTATAAGAGGAAATATTCATTCCTGGAGTTCTATAAAAGTAACCCAAAACACATTGGATCTCAAATATTAGGAGGTCTGTAAGGATGTAAAATGTAATTAACATACAATAGCGCTAGGATTGCAACCATTTACATTATCAAGATTAGCCAAATGGCTTAGTTTTATTTCCAACAAGAAAAAAAACCAATTGGCCTCATTTGATATCATTAAATAAAAGAGTTAAGCACTACCATGCTTCTCTTGCAAGGTGCTAGTAGTGCATGTTTCTGAAAATATCAGGAATACTGGAAGCTGAAGATGAGGATATCTCAGAAACCTTGACAGATCTCTTTGCAAACACGATGCATATTCATGAACCTAACTTTGTCTCAGGACGAAGATTAGGCAAACCAGGTTTCCATACTCGCCCCATTCTAGTCAAATTTCATAGCAAAGAGTCACGAGACAGAATTCTGCAGAACAAAAGTGTTCTAAAAAATAAGAAGGGCATTTGGCTGGACCTGGACTTAACTCCAGCACAACAAGAATTCAGAAGGAAAGAGTGGACAAAAGTAAAAGAATCACGCAGTGCAGGAATTGTGGCATACTTAGATCAGAGCGGGAAGGCTGTCATCACATCCAGGAAAAGGAATTAGGGAAGCGGGGCCCTGAAGATTTGCTTATGGAATGCACATGGCTTGAGCCAAATAGATGCCACCATAGATGTCTGGAAGCAGCATGATCTTCTATTTTTCACAGAAACCTGGACACATCAAACACGTTCTTTGCCTGACATTCCAGGATTTGAAATAACAGGAAAGATATGGAATGCAAACAGATCAAGTGTTGGCAGAGGGTTTGGTGGTATTGCATTGTATACTAAGAGTAGCCTGACAAACAGCGTGCAGATCCTGGAACCAAATCACAGCAAACAATACATTTGGTTGAAAGTTAAAGCACAAAATAGAACTTTATTTTTTGCAATATGTTATTACGCACCATGCAATTCGTCCACTCATGACAGCATGGACATAAATCTAGATGACCCATTCTGTAAACTTTGTGCAGATGTTTTAAAATACCAAAGCCAAGGAGATGTGTTTATATTAGGGGATTTCAACTCACGGATAGGCAACAAACAAGCTAAGGCCTATGAGAAATTAGATGTGCACTTGAATGAGATTGACGATCCTGCATTCCACAGAATTTCAGAAGATTCAACCTCAAATCACATGGGAGAACTTCTGCTGGAATTCTGTACCATATGCCAAATGAAGATTGTAAATGGTTTATCTCATTTCCAAGGTTCTGGAAAATTTACTTGTGTAAACCATGCAGGGGCCAGTACAATCGATTATGTCATAACCAAAAGCGTGGACATGATTAGAAATTGCCATGTTGGCGAGAAGATGCCTGAATCTGATCATCTACCTGTGCATGTGGTGATCAAAACGGAAATAGAATCAGAATGTCAGAAGGCCATTTTTCAGCCCAAACTCAAGATCAATTATAAACATTGCAAGAAATATCAGAAACACATAGAGTTCCTGATATCTAAAGCCGTATGGACAGGCAAACTAGAAGAGGACGCCAATCTTTTCTCTAAACTCATACTACAAGCTGCATCTGAGATCTTCGGATATACTAAGAAACATGCAACTCGTGGTGGGATATAGAATGCACAGAAGCACGAGCAAGGCTGCCAAGTAATTGCATTGCAAGGCCAACCTGGTACAAGCGGTTCTTGAGAGCCAAAAAGCGGATATACTTTAAACAAAGGCAAGCAGACCTATGTGACGAATTCAAAAAGCCCCAAGTCCTTCCTGAACACGCTGCGGGTTAAACAAGAATATCATGCACTAAATTTAGATGCTCTGTCTAAATTGGTTGCGATATTTATGAAAAGGACCGGATCGATAGCATGCCAATTCGACTATTCATGACTCATTGTTCACGAGGAAGAAGTACAAGAAGTAATATCGAGAGATGGCAAATGGCAAGGCACATGACCCGGATGGCATTTGCATAGAATTGGTTAAATGGAGTGGTCAAAATACATGGGCAAGACTAACATGTCTATTGAATGACAACGTGAATGAAGGCCTTCCAAAGAACCGAAACTCAATAGAGTGCACCCCATTCACAAGACGGGTGACAGGGAAAGATGCATCAAACTACGTAACCATATTGATCGGAAGCACTTTTGCTAAGATAATGGGGAGTCTATTAGAAAAGAAACTTAGCTCTTGAGGCGTATAAACAATAAACGGTCATGTTTCCAGGCGATTTCGCAGGGAACATAACACTCTAGATCATGCTCTTGCTCTCATAGTGCTTATCGAAAAAGCAAAGACTCCTAAACATGCCCTGTATGTTGCTTTTATTGACTTTTCCAAAGCATTTGATACGGTTTCCAGGAAAGAACTAGGTGAGCGAATGGCACGCATTGGAGTTCCTTATGAGATAAGAGGCGCAGTCTCGCATTTGTATTCAGAGGTGCTCATTAAATTGGGCTGGGATATGAAAGATTTGGTCAGGAACACCATTGGGGTACGCCAAGGGTGTCCGCTATCTCCTACCTTGTTTGGTCTATTCATTGACGAACTGGAGGAATGGCTTAGAAGGAGATCCATAGCAGGTACACCGCTTGGTTCATACATAGTTCAGCTACTCATGTATGCGAGGGCAGTCAAGGGTACTTGAATTCGGATATCTCGAGGTCGCTAAAACAGGTAATCGCACGCTACAGAACCAGTTCCCACAAATTGGCTATTGAGACTGGGGTAAAAGCATGCTACGGTGTACCACTTTTGGAACCCTCAAAAGTACCTACACTGGGTACTTTTAAAACTGGTACTTTCTGTTTTTTCTTTCCATTAAAATCAATTGATTTTTTTTGAATTGAGGGCCAATAACATGTCAATCTATAGTATTAGAGGATAACAATACTATTAAAGACTAAAATAAATGAATTGACTCTCAAACTTATTGTTTATTGCGGCATTTATGCAAGTTCCCAGTACCCAGTGCTGGGTACTTTTCTGTGTAGTTTTGCACTCCCTAAAAAGTACTTTAGATGGTACACCCTAGCATGCTTTCACCCACTGGTAGATGGTATAAAATCCCAATTGAGGAAAGGGTTTGTAAGGCTTGTGATATGAACTGCATAGAAAGTGAAGACCATGTATTTGCCAGCTGCCCGGCATATTCAGAGATCAGAGAGAAGTTTAGAATTCAAGTACAGGATTTCAGATCCTTATTTCATTGTCATTTTTTGACTTGGGTTTGTATTTAAGGGTGGTGGATGCACACCGTTCCTTACTACTGAAACTATAACTGTAAAGATTTGCAGGCTCCATGGCTCTCTTCAGGGTCCAAGTGAGCTAGTTAAATAAATAAATAAATAATATAATTAATCATGGCCTTAATGAGCACATGTCTCCTGGACTGTGCATACTCCGCATCGAACCAGTCTGAAGAGAATTGTTCAAAGAATGAAAAAAAAATAGTTTTCAGAATTGAATTTTATATAAAAAGCATACTTAGTATGTAATTCTCACCATGCTCTTACCCTGTACTTGGGAATGCACAAAGGCTTGCATATAAGCTATAATATAAAGATCACAAGAGGCCAGGTCACCTTGTTGTGGAACCTCAGGTCTAATTTCTTTATGCACTGAATTCTTCACATAAATATCAATCTTACGAGAACTAGAATTAGGCAATGCTGTAATGATATATTTATGAAGCCTGTAATTAAAAATAACATCAGAATTATGCAACATTAAACTCAATTAATAGTGAATGCACTTACATCATAACCATCCTCCTGTCAACCTGCACACTCTTTAGGGAGTTCAAAATAAGGATAGCCGGAGAAGACACAGGGGTATTGCTACAGTTCTTGGCCTTATCTAAAACAATGATGACCAGTGCATGGTGCATAGGATCCTCAATCTAGATTGGAATCATAGTGTACTGGCATTTGCTTGATATCATTTCCTGATCTTTTTGAACTACAACCAATCCAGACTGCACCATTGAAGTTGCATCAGATGACATTTTGTTATAGGTTGTTCTGTAGGCTAAAAAATTCTTTGAGGGAAAGAAATAAAATGCATCACGCCATTTGTCAGGCATAATGCTAATCAGATACATATTCACAAAACAAGTGAGGTTAGATATTCAATTATAACCACAATGCAAAAAAAGAAGCTGATCAAGTTACCTTCTAAATATATCTATATGCCTATTGGACATGTGCCTGTCTCTGCAAAGACTTTCCATAAAGTATTTAGTCACCTTGATTAGAGGTTTTTGCTGGAAAAGGTAGCATGGAACTATTTTCAACAAGCTCTCCAGGTCTCCGTAAACCAAACTTGCATTAGTGAGAAACAAATGAATTGCAACTACAACAACACCTTATTTACTCTCCTGGGGTGTCATCTGCAGATGCATAAGATCGAGCACTCTCAGATGATGTTTGGCTTCTAGTCCTGCAGAAGTTATCATAAGATTGTTCATATATTACACTTTAACAACTTCAAGTAAAATAATATATATTCACCTCTTGGTTGAAGTTATATTTTGCATAGACTCCTTCCTTTTCCTTGTTTACTTCTCTAGTTTAACAACCTTAGTTTCCTCTATGTCATCAACCGTAGTTGCCTCAATCTTGGTTTCCTCAACCTTGGTCTCCTCAATATTTGTTTCCTCAACCCTGGTTTCGTCCACCACCACATCATCCTTTTGGATCGCTTGTACCTCCACCACCTCTTCCTCTCCTTTAATATAACTACTATCCTCTATCTTTTGAATGGTTGCATGAACAAAGGCTGCAGAAGAATCTCCAAGTTCCAAAACTTCTGCATAAATTAGTCACCAAAGTTAATCAATGTATTATCATTCCTATTTTTAAGTTAAGTTAATGCTATAGCTGTTGAATCATCACTCAATAGCATTTGAATTTCCTGGTGAAATGATGGCATTGGCTTAATAGATTTTCAAATTGGTTTCTCTAGAAATTTATACTGTGAAGAAAGACCTGAGGAACCTGGAACTTTATAATGTGAAGAAAAACCTGAAGCACCTAGAAAAAATGGTGTTTAATAAACACAGTACACATACGCAAATAGAAAATGCAATATACCTGCATTATTAACTACTGCCTTCTGCTTTGACTTTTCAACCTCGGCTGCATAATCCACAAATGTTCGAATCGGTTTGCTCGTGGCTACATGGAATTACAAGTGACATATCGAGCTCATATGACATGAAAATTAGATTACAGGGATCGTAAATCAATAAAATGTGATAGTTACTTACATGTATCTAATAACTTCACTCGTTTCTCAAGCTCTTCCTCAAAAGACTTTACAAGGTTTACAGGTGATGCCCTTGTGGAAGTATTTCCCAAATCTTCCTGATCATCTGTCAAATCCAATACCTTGGAAGAAAGTTCTGTTGGCTTTTTGCTGTCGTCTATAGTACAGAGTAGAAAAAGACTTGAGATAAGAAAAGGAATATGCCTGATTTATAAGACTACAATATCATACCCTTTTCTGGTTTCCTTATGCTACCAAAGTCACCTGCATCAGTCAAATATTAAGTATATCAGATCATCAACTAAGAAATGTATTCTTAATGTACTCTACAAGGTACAGTTAATGAAATAAAATTAACTGACAATGTATTGCAATGTATCAGTTTGCCAATGTACTCTAATTTAACATTTAAATGCACCCAATGTACGATGAATCTGTTATAAACCTTTAAATGTACTGAATGTACTATGAGACTCATTGTTCTAATATACAATCCAACATATAAAAATTAAATCCCCCAACACATAACAACCAACACATAACAACCATTGATATTAACAACCAACACATAACTACCATTGACATTAATTAACACAACCATTGGGTCCAACACATTTAAATTAAAATCCCCCTTAAACCCCCTTTGGTTTGGGTGCATATTCACACGTGGGGTGACTCTCCAGAGACAACGAGAGTCATTGGATAGGCATATTCACCCCTTATTCCTTAATCTACACCGTACGTAAAGTTCCTCGTTTGTGGGGTATGCAAGTACAAAATTTGCTATACTGTATAACAAGATTAGCAAAATACTATAAGATTTCAAGCGGAATACTATATGGTGTTGATTTCGTACGTGCAAAATACAATTATGAGGGCTCTCGCTGCCCTACGTCACCCCCCGTGTGAATATGCACCTAAACCAAAAGGGGTTTAAGGGGGGTTTTAATTTAAATGTGTTGGACCCAATGGTTGTGTTAATTAATGTCAATGGTAGTTATGTGTTGGTTGTTAATGTCAATGGTTGTTATATGTTGGTTGTTATGTGTTGGGGGATTTAATTTTTATATGTTGGATGTTAATGGTTTGTGTTGCAAAAACATTTTTTTTGTTCTTCGACGCACCCCCCCCCCCCCCCCCCCGGTGTGACAAAAATTTTAGAATTCAAACCAGAAAAAAACTAGAATTCATTTGAGGCTTTCATCACCTGTAGCTTTTGAATTTCATCACAATAAAACAAATAGAACATAAGTAAAAGTTACCATAAAGATAGAGCAGATTGATCCCATTATTCTCGAAAGTCATAAAGTTTGCAACACCCATACACAAACATTTTTCAACTGAATTTAACAAAGAGCCTTTGGCCTCCATGGATTCTTGTGGTGAGAAACCAAAGTGGGAAACTTTTCTGCTTGTTAGCACAAGGATCTAGAAGCCTTGGAATTTGCTTAATAACGCCTCAAAATCTAAAAAATGCATGGTAATTTTTTGCAAGCGTCATTCGAATGAGCCATAAAACAATATCCAATAGCGCAATCTCAGATAATCACCGGTAGGATGTGAAAGCCTACCAAACTCGGCCGAAAAATTGCTGTTTTAGCATAGATAATTTAACCAAACATATCCATATCATACATTATCAAAAAGATCTCGGAGAGAGCTTTCCAACGCAAAAAGAATCATTTGAAACAGAGCTCTGGATCAAAAGTTATGATAAGAAATGTGTTGCCGGCGGGGAAACTGCACTACATGCGCCCTTCAAGCCCTTCATGTGCCCATTATGCACCACACACACAAAAAGAGGGCTTTTGTTGTGAGCCATTGGTTGTTGACCATTATGCACCACACGCACAAAAAAAGGGCTTTTGTTGTGAGCCATTGGTTGTTGACTATTATGCACCACACGCACAAAAAAGGGGCTTTTGTTGTGAGCCATTGGTTGTTGACCATTGAAAAAAAAAGGCTAAAATCAATGGCTCAGAAATGGTGCACTCTAGATGTACGCATTAGTACATCCATTTAAATACATCACGAAATCATAGGAAAACCTTAGTGAAAAGCGTACAAAAACACAAAGAAAACCCCATGTTATTATGCTACATATTCAATGTAAACAAAGGTAGCTGATATTGTACTTTTCCCACTGATGAGTCATGAAGTATTCAACATGAAAAAAAATGTAATTTTGACAGCGCAATAACAATGTATCTGTCAATTGCTACATTCCAGTCTCTATTCCAACTGTAGTTGCCTCACCTACAGTTCACGCTTCTGCCCATATGTCTGGTGAGACTAGAGGACGTGTTGAACATGCGCCATTGGGAAACTCTTCTAAGAGTGTTGCACCTCCAACACATGTTGGAGGTTTCTCAGGTCATGTGGTGTGCTCTGGCCAATTAGTGCTTCCAACACTCATTGGAGGTTTTGGGGATCAGGCAAGACTCTCTTTGTCTACTGAAGTTGTTACTGGGCTAATAGCACCTCCAACGCATGTTGGATGTCCCTCATGACAGTTCAAACCTCACATGCCTGTAGAGTGCTCCGCTGGGCAGGCTGCACCTAACAGTGTTGCACAGATGGCACCTCCAACATAGGTTAGAAGTTCCCTGGCGCAGACTACTCCTGGAGGTAGTGCTCAGATGGTGGTGCAACCTACACAAACTAGTGTACCCACAGGGCAAGTGGTACATCCAACACACGTTGGAGGTCCCTCAGGACAGGAGGAGTTTTCCCCTCTTCCCCCTCGACAGCATGGGGTGACATCCTCTTCCATCCCCTGAGCTACATCAACCTTACCTTGAAGATCATCTGACACAGTGGCTCGAGTTACAGGTGTGCGGTTCTCTGATGTATCCTATCTCCAGCAATTGCAAGCCAAGCAAGACTCCATGGATGTCCAGCTCCCATCAGAATCTTTTATGAGGTTCAGGAGTGCAGGGCAATTTTGAGCATTTTGGGGCTCCAGTGGTGCAGATTAGCCATGAAGATCATCGAAGACATTGCGTGTTTCGTGGTCTGCCACTTCACTGGCCCTTTCTTGGATCTGAAGCGCATGGGATCTTGGCTGTCTGGACACCTTCATAAGCTAGGGCTTCCTGCTTATCAATCTATCAAGCTTGTGGCAAAAGATCAATGTTGCTTTCTTTTCTCGACAAGAACTTCTTCCAGATGCTCATTATCGTGATATTTTGGCACAGATCCAAGCATTGGAGGAGGAGCAAATCCAGCAGGCAAAGACGAAGGCAGGTCTGCAGTGGTTTCGTGATAGAGACCGTTGTACATGCTTCTTTTTTCGTGCAGCTAAGAGACGTCACATGACATCAACCATGTCCTCATTGCTTTTGCCGGATGGTTCGGTGCTAATAGAGCCAACTGAACTCAAGCAACATTTGAATAACCACTTTCAGACTTTTTTTGCTGAGGAACATCTTCCCTTTCAATTAGAAATGCGAGATGCTATTTTGTCTAGTATTTCTCTCATTATCTCTGATGAGCAGCGCGTGTCAATAGTGGCGGCTACAGCAGCTGATGATTTAGGTTCGATAGTCTTTGAACTGAAAAGCGGCAAATGCCCAGGTTTGGATGGTTTTGCAATTGAATTTTTCCAGGAGTATTGGAAATGACTGGAGCCAGATGTGTATGATGCTTTCTGTGGCATTCGGCGGTCCACTACTTTGGATAGAATTCTAAACACAGTGCCATCTCACTCATCCCCAAGGTCAAGGATCCTCAGACTATTTCAGACTGGCGGCCCATCACCTTATTGTCATCTGTATATAAAATCTTCGCCAAGGCTTTTGCAGAGCAGGTGAAGAACATCTTGGCAGAGTCCATCTCAACAACCCGATCAGGTTTTCTTCCAAAACGATGTATTCTGAACAATGTTGATGCTGCTTACGAAGGAATTTATTGGGCACGTAAGCAAAACCTTTCAATTGTATACTTTAAGCTTGATTTTGCAACGGCTTATGATAGTGCTAGCTGGGAATTCATGTGTCGATGTATGCTAAGGCTGGGATTTGGGAAACAATTCACATCAGATATTATGAAGCTACATGTCTCTGTGTTATGTTCTATAGTGAACCGTCAGATGCCTTCTCGCTCGGTTATGGTATTCGCCAGGGATGCCCTTTAGCACCACTGCGTTTCACAATTGTTGCAGAGGCTTTGTCGCAGTTATTCACTGTTGTAACCACAGAGGGATTTCTCCATGGTCTTGCAATGAAGGATGGCACACAAGAGGTTTGCAATCAATATGCAGACGACACGTTCCTCTTCCTAGTCGCTAATGCTCGCTCTGCCTTTCAGACGTCGAGACTCTTGAGCACTGTCTCTTTAATTGTCCAGAGGTTCAACCAGCGATGGTCCTGGCTATAAGGTTTGTTTAACAGTACATTATACTGCCAATGCATCCTCTTGGCATCCTATCCCAACTCATGGCCTCTAGCTAAACAAAGGGCATTCCATCTTGGTTCCGATTGACTCATATGGTCGATATGGGATCGTCGCAGACACCACATCTTTCAGAGCATTTATTCGTCTGCATGCGGTGTTATTACGGTGGCCCAGAAAAAGATTGACAGCCTACAAGTGTTCCTCCCGTGAATCAGAAATGATGGAACACACCTGGGTTCAGTACCTTCGTATTGATTCTTATCGTTAGTCGCCTATTCTGGAGTAAGTACATTGTGCTCCAGGCTCGTGCTTCTGTGGCATCTTTTTGTGCTTACACAGTTAGATGAGACATGTAAATTTTGTGCTTTTTATCTGATTAATAAATTTTTTGGCTTTCGTCCTTCAAAAAAAAAAAAACTTGCTATAATTAAAATACATTACTTAATATGTAATGTATTCGAATGACCCTTTTTTTTATCACCCTAGCATGCTTATATCCTACATTTGATGGAGCAGATTGGTTGAAAGAAAACATGGCTGGTAAACACAAGCATGGATTGTGGCACATAAAAGTACATTAGACAAAAACAAAAGTAAAAAATAAAAAATAAAGAGACTGTATTATCTTTGTTTCATAAATTAGATATGGCACACTTGAAATAGTTTAAAAGTTAGGTGGTAATAGACAAATTGAAATTAAGTGTAATTGCATGACATGACATCAATCAAGAGCATGCATGAGATAAGTGGCCCATGCTAGTCTTACCCTAGATTGGGGATTTCGATGGATTTTGATTCTGCTTCGGGACCCCCCGCTCGACTGCGCAAATTTTTAGACTTTTATAGGGATTTTGGAAGGGTTTAATCTCGTTGTTTTCTCCATTAAATTGAATTGCTCCAGTGATAAATAGGTGGAAATGGCATGCATTAGAGGATCTAGAATAAAAAAATAGATTGGAAATGGCCAAATGAATCATGATTTTTTTTTATGCTAGGGTGTACCATCTAAAGTACCTATTTAGGTAGTACAAAACTACCTGATTACCCAAAGACTTTGATGCTGAACTTGAAAAAATGCCAAATAAACAATAAGTTTGAGAGTTAATTCATTTATTTTAGTCATTTTTTGTTATCCTCTAGTACTATAGATTGACATGTTATTGACCCTCAATTCAAAAAAAATTCGATTGATTTTAATGGAAAGAAAAAACGAGACATTTACTTTTGAGGGTTCCAAAAGTGGTATCCATGCTTTTACCCGGGAACCGGATAGGAAGAAGAAAATTACATCTCCTCGAGGATGACATCAAAATTCTTCTGAGGCACGATCTCCTAGTCTAGTGGGACCATCATCAATTATATCTTAAAATCCCCCTTAAACCCCCTTTGGTTTGGGTGCATATTCACACCTGGGTGACTCATAGGCATATTCACCCCTTATTCCGAGAGCTGTTGGATAGGCATATTCACCCCTTATTCCTTAATCTACACCGTACGTAAAGTTCCTCGTTTGTGGGGTATGCAAGTACAAAATTTGCTATACTGTATAACAAGATTCGCAAAATACTATAAGATTTCAAGCTTAAATACTATATGGTGTTGATTTCAATGCGTGCAAAATACAATTATGAGGGCTCTCGCCCCTACGTCACCCCTCGTGTGAATATGCACCTAAACCAAAGGGGGTTTGAGGGGGATTTTAATTTAAATGTGTTGGACCCAATGGTTATGTTAATTAATGTCAATGGTAGTTTTATATGTTGGATGTTAATGGTTTGTGTTGCAAAAACATTTTTTTTGCCCCTTCGGACGTCCCCCCGGTGTGACAAAAATTTTAGAATTCAAACCAGAAAAAAACTAGAATTCATTTGAGACTTTCATCACCTGTAGCTTTTGAATTTTCATCACAATAAAACAAATAGAACATAAGTAAAAGTTACCATAAAGGTAGAGCAGATTGATCCCATTATTCTGAAAGTCATAAAGTTTGCAACACCCATATACAAACATTTTTCAACTGGAATTTAACAGCAGCCTTTGGCCTCCATGGATTCTTGTGGTGAGAAACCAAAGTGGGAAACTTTTCTGCTTGTTAGCACAAGGATCTAGAAGCCTTGGAATTTGCTTAATAACTGCCTCAAAATCTAAAAATGCATGGTAATTTTTTGCAAGCGTCATTCGGAATGAGCCATAAAACAATATCCAATAGCGCAATCCCGTATTAATCAGCTGGTAGGATGTGAAAGCCTACCAAACCCGGCCGAAAAATTGCTGTTTTAACATAGATAACTTAACCAAACATATCCATATCATACACTATCAAAAAGATCTCAGAGAGAGCTTTCCAACATAAAAAATCATCATCAAAACGAGCTCGGATCAAAAGTTATGATAAGAAATGTGTTGCCGGCGGGGAAATTGCACTACATGCGCCCTTTAAGCCCTTCATGTGCCCATTATGCACCACACACACAAAAAGAGGGCTTTTGTTGTGAGCCATTGGTTGTTGACCATTATGCACCACACGCACAAAAAAAGGGCTTTTGTTGTGAGCCATTGGTTGTTGACCATTATGCACCACACAAAAAAGGGGCTTTTGTTGTGAGCCATTGGTTGTTGACCATTGAAAAAAAAAGGCTAAAATCAATGGCTTATAAATGGTGCACTCTAGATGTACGCATTAGTACATCCATTTGATATCTAGCATTATAACAGGGGGTTGTTTTTGTATTTTTGTACTTTTTTTTCTAAGGTTTTTATATGATTTGTTGATAGTATTCCATGAGACGTACTAATCGGTACATCTAGAGTGCATATACGCTCACTTTAATTTTCGTGACGCATTTCAATGGTTGAATCCCTAGATTTTGATATATATTTTTTATAATTTAAGGTTCTATGCTAACAAAAAAGTATTTTTTCCTTGCTTTACATGCAAGGCTCGAGACCCTTCAACTTAGGGTTTTATTCTGTTCTCCGACAATTCCTTTTGCAAATGCAAACCCTGAATCCTAATTTCCGTCTTGCGGAGGAAAGCGCCGGCGCACTATACTACTCATGTAAGCTTGGGCGGGGGCAGCCCAGCCCCTTCTCGGAAAATCTTGGTAGATTCAATGTGGTTCCGCTACCTTCTTACTAAACTGCATCATTCCTTTGCAGCAGCCATCAAGGTATGCTTTTGTCTATTTGTTGTTTTAACTTTACGTCCATGAAATGAGATATGGAGACCTGGATGACCACAAAGATCATTTTCTTGCATTTCTAGACTTTCAATTTAACTCATATTACCATTGAGGATGATAGCTAATGCGATGGAGTACACGATTGCGTTATATTTACATTTGAGTATGCCTTCTATGATGCATCCGACTTGTCTTATCCCCTTGTGTTCTGAGTTATGACATTGGGCGATCACGGAAAAAGGTGGGACACGTAAATATGGAAAAACCTTCTACAGGGACGCTTAACATTTGTACATAATGTCAAGGGGGAGGAGATGATGCCCACTTTCAAGGCCGATGGGGATACCCTTCTTGTTAGGATCCTACCACTCCCAAGTGCAAGGTGAATAGTTGTGGATGTCATACCCGAGGGAGTTCAATTTTCTTATTTTAATGTTTACTTTTTAAGCTTTACCCTCGCTGGGTTTTCTCAGAACTTCGATTGTAGATCCTTTTCTATTTAGCATTTGGCCACCGGCACGAGAATGGCTAGTAGAGGTGGAGTACATCGATAATTGCATCGCGACACGCCAGGGTAGAAAGGGGCACACTGGCATCCAAATAATTTGTGGAGATCAACTGCATATCAAGGCCGGTTACATGCCCTGCTTTGCTGCAGGTAATCCCCTCCCATTTGCAGCAGTCTGTGGTGTTCCATGCGGCACCGAACTCCCTTAGCCCTGACTTGAGCTTCAGCAGGACTCCCCGCTCTGCCGGAACACATCTTGCAGATTGAACAGGGGCTGATACTCCCCACAGGATTAATCCTACCACCATCATCATTTTTTTGTTAATTCAATCATTGGAATCTCAAGCAGACAGCTAAGACTTGCACTGTTTCTGTTTAACAGGTAAATCATAAGGTAAATGATACTGTTGGCACATTGGCCGGTGGTACTTATTGGGATAATGATGTGGTCATAGCTGAGATTCTTGGAATTGGCACCAATGCTTGCTATATAGAACGTGCTGATGCTATACCAAAGTTGCGAGGGGATATGTCTAAGTCTGGTACAATGGTAATGTTCTTCAAACCTGTTTGCAAGTTATGTTATTAAAGAATTGACGCCTGATTTGGAGCAGGTTATAAATATGGAATGGGGAAACTTCTGGTCATCTTATCTTCCCAGAGTTCTATTAGATGAAGCTTTAGATGCTGGCAGAGAACTTAGCCTGGCTGTAACAACAGCAGCAGTTATTCGGAGTTGCATGGCTACCTCATTATATTCATATCTGCTACAAATTTACAAGAATGCAAACAGAGTTCATCCAGCCCTTTACTCCCAGTCAAGGATATTGCATAATATCTTTTGAGACAATATGTTGCTGAAAAATCAAGCAATTTTTACATGCTTCTTTGTAACAAAACGTAAGAAAACACAAAAACAGCTGAAGAAAGGAGTAAAGTTCGTCATCATATATTTGAGAATTTCAAGCATGGCTGCATGGGTGGTACTGGCTTTATATTTTGGCGCCATGGCCCCTTTCAGTAAACTTATGATGTTATTGTTGTTTTTGCCCATTTTAAATGTGTTTGCGTATATTTGGGTGGCTCTTGGTATGTAATGTGTTTGCGTATATTTGGGCGGCTCTTGGTATGCAATGGAAATAATTTGTTTGTCTTGATGTTATTGTGCTTTTTAGTAATTAATGTTTAGACCCATAAAGTTTACCTATGTTTGCTTTAGTTAGGGCCCGAAGGGCCCAAAATTTTTTTTAATATAACAATCAACACACAACAACCATTAATATTATTAACATAAACTATTGTATTTAACACATTTAAATTAAAATCCCCCTTAAACCCCCTTTGGTTTGGGTGCATATTCACACGGGGGGTTACGTAGGGCAGCGAGAGCCCCAAAAATATATTTACAATACATGTACAAAATTAACACCATTAAGTACATTCTCTCAAACCTTATAGTATTTTGTAAACCTTAATATACAGTATACAAAAACTTGTACATGCATACCCCACAAACGAGGATCGCTATGTACGGTCCAGATCTTGGAATAAAGGGCAAATATGCCCATCCGACAGCTCTCGTTGCCCGGAGTAACCCCCCGTGTGAATATGCACCCAAACCATAGGAAAACCTTAGTGAAAAGCGTACAAAAACACAAAGAAAACCCCCTGTTATTATGCTACATATGAAGGTTATTAGATTACAACATAGATTTTGCATGCTAAAGTTCCTCAAGTTGAGAATTGATCTTGTAGAAATTCTTGGATTATTGACCTTGTAGTTTCTAGAGCTAGTAATAGGCAATTGACCACATGTTATTCAAAGGGGTGTATGCTTACAAGCATAGATATCTAGTCGTAAAACCTAAATGCTTTTGTAGGATATGCAAGACATAACTTAGTCTTGGGGCTTAGTGCAATGGTAGGTCTTTAAACTTGAAATGTTTGAGATTATGGGTTTGAGCATGATCAATGTCAAGTCTAGCAGTGGCGACTTTAAATTCCATTGCCCTAGTGGGGACTTTAAGTTCCATTGCCCTTAGGCCACCGGTTCGAGATTGCCAACATTTTGAATATGACCAATATTAAGTCTAATGGAGGGAACTTCCAATTCTATTGCTCGGACGTCACAAGTTTGAGATTGCTCACACTTGTAAGTTCTATTCCTCGAAGATCGCAGGTTAAGTCATGTGGTAGAGACCCTAATCTACCATACATAATATATAATTAGATGAAGCACCTTCTATTGCAGGTTGGATCACATGGAACAACTCCTATTGTGGCTTGGAGTGGATTTGCCGAATAGACCTAGAAATACTAGATGAAAGGAAGGATTGGCCGAATAGACCTAATTATGTGGCCGAAATTTGAAATGGTATTTTTATAACCTAAGGTTTTCAATGGTTAGTATGGGTATTCGTATGAAAATAGTGTAGGAAATGATGGTGGCACCATGGATTCAAAATATGGGAATCTAGGGCTGGCATCTGTGCCTGGGTTGGTCGGAACTGGGAGTTCTCACGTGGTTTGGAGATGGGCATGGCGGAGATGGCGATGGCGGCGCCGGGTATGTGTCTTGGTTCTGTCATTTTTTGTGTTTTGGGCCACAGAATAAGGAGAGGTCGTCTTGGTTGTTTCGAAGGCCATTTCCAGTTTTGTGTCAGCGGATTTCTGTCACAGGTAAGCCGGGTTTGCTAGTTTTATTTTGTTTGTGATGTCTTTGAAGAGAGCAGCGAGGAATGGGAAGGGTGTTGCTTGGTCTATGCCTCCTTGTCTGAGTTCTTTAAAAATCGGCTCCTCTAATTCTGGAGAGCCTCAGACTGGGGGACATGCTGCTGATTGTTCTCTTGGTCAGGATTGGAGTGCCATAGATGTCAGTGTCACCTTGGGTTTGTCTGGGCAAGATGTGCCCACGAGTTTTTATGATGCTCTTGTTGGCTTTTGCAATCGAATGTGTTTGGTTGGAGCTGTGGCCATGGAGCATGGTGCAAGTGTTGATCACTTGCACTGCCAGGCTATTTTTAGAGCTCGGTTCAAGAACCTCAGGGCCATGAATGACGCTATAAAAAAGGATTTCAATTGGGTTTCAAAGCCACCGGGTGTGATTTTGGTATGCAAAGCCCTTAAAAACAATCGTCTTCATTGTTTTGAAGGCATGATTGGGTACTGTATGAAGGATGTTGGGAAAGTCCATTATGCTTGTCATCTCCATAATGTGAGTGAAGCTGCTATTGCGAAAGGAAAAGATCTGTTGCAAGGGCATTACTTGTGCAGGAGATACATCAATTAGATGCGGTGATAAGGCATGCGCAAAGTGGCTCGGCTATGAACTAGTTTATGTTTATATTTATGTTTTGTTAGTTTGTTATTTGTATATGAAGTTCATGGAGGTTGATCTGGATTTGTGTTGTAGTGCTTGCAGGAGCACCTTGGTGTTGGGAGCTCAACTTCATTCACCTGGTTGAGTGTCCTTCAACATTGTAAAGTCTGTTTTGAGTTAATGTATAGTTGTGTTTAAGCTGGTTGTGGGTAATGGTTTGTTAATGATTATGAGTAAACTGAAATTGGTTAGGGACCATTACAAGGTCACTTTTTATTGATGTTTCATTACGTGAATAGGACTAACTTGCTTGATGTCTTAGTGGGCTTCAGCCCCTGGGCATGCTTGGATGAGCATGGGAATTTATACTGGGGTTCGACTCCCCAGGCTCATTGTAATTTATGTGGTGGCTGCTTGAATTATGTGACCCAAATTATGCTTATGGGATTATGTGGCCGAAATTTGAATTGGTATTTTTATGACCTAAGGTTTTCAATGGTTAGTATGGCTCTAAGGGATAAGTCAAATACAATGGATTTGACCCCATCTTGACTTGGATTCAAGGGCTGAAATTTGATGAGGTGGAATATGTTGTGCAATATACTTGCATCCAATGGTCCAAAAATTTTTAGAACACCCCAAATGATAATAATACACCCCAAAATTTGGACGATGAAGAATTGGGGTCCTCCCAAAAGATTACCTTGGAAGGAAAACACATGTACTGTAGTTACTTTTTGTAGGCATTGGCTATGCACAAATGCAAGCGGCTACTCATATTTGCATGCAGCACAACTTCTTCCCTTTCCTGCTACCAGAGTCTCGTTACATCCTCTCGGTTGTATGGCAAGCATAGGAACAGGTAGAAATATGTTTTCACGTGCCTTGTTTCCTTAACATTGCCATAACCCAGTTACTCAAACAGGAGCTTCGAATTTCATAAACTGCGTGATCAGGGCAAAGTACCTGATGCTCCTGTGAATATAGAGAAGCAAAAAATTCCTATCACCAGAAACGAAGCATATTTACTCCTTCAGCATTGTGTACATAGAAAGGACTTAGAATGTGGAAGGCAATCAAAGTGTCTGCTGATACACAGTGGGCTAGGTTCAATTTCTGTTTTGGGAGATCATCTTATTCGTTTGTTTTCTTATCATGGGAGCCTGGTTGAGGCAAATCAGGCATTTGACGACGTTTCAGAACCAACTTCGTATACGTGGGCTGCAGTAATTTGGGCAAACGTCAATCTTGGCCAAACTGTAAAGGCCATTGATTTGTACCACGAAATGCAATGGCATGGCACTATGTCTGACAGGCATATTTATGTGTCATTGCTGAGGGGATGCACCATAAGGGAATCTCTCTTCGAGGGAAGGATTGTTCATGATCAGATTATAAAAATTGGACTTCAATCAGATATTGTAGTAGGCAGTGCACTTGTCCACATGTATAGTACATGTGGAAGTCTGGGGGATGCTTGCAATATCTTTGATAATTTGCTGAATCGAGATGTGGTGCTATGGAACACAATGATTACAGGATATACCCGCCATGAGGAAGGTCTCTTAGCAATGGAATGCTTGGAGAAGATGCAGCAAGATGGTATTAAGCCAAATGACGTTACATTCTTGGCCATTTTGAAAGCATGTGCTATTACAGGAGCAATAGAGCATGGCAGACTCATTCATGTCAAGTTTATTGAAAAGGAAACTAAATTGGGAACTGCTTGGAATACTCTGGTTGACATGTATGCTAAATGTGGGAATATTGAGGAAGCACATGCAGTCTTTTGCAGATTAGCAGATTCAGATGTGGTAGCATGGAATGCCCTGATTGCAGGTTATGTTCAGAGTGGGGATGGCGTTATAGCTATAGAGTGCTTTGAGAATATGCAACGGGAAGGTACCAAGGTAGATGAGGTGACATTTTCTAGCATCTTAAAGGCTTGTGGCAGCATCGGAGCGTTAGAATGTGGGAGAGTCGTCCATGAACAAATGATTACAAGCAGGATGCAGCTCAATGATATTGTAATGTGTACGCTGTTGGATATGTATGCAAGATGTGGGAGTCTAGAAGAGGCATGCAATGTATTTGATGAATTGCCACACCGAACTCTAATATTGTGGAATGCAATGATTGTTGGTTACATTCAGCTTGAAGAAGGAACTTTGGCTCTACTGGCTTTTGAGGAGATGCAAGAGAAAGGGATAAAGCCAAACCACGTCACTTTTTTGATTCTATTGAAAGCTTGTGCATCTCTGGGAGTAATTGAGAAGGGAAGACTCATTCATGATAAGATATTTAAAGCTGGAATGGACTCAGAGGCTATATCAAGTACACTAATTGATATGTATGCAAAATGTGGGAGTTTAAAGGACGCATATAAAATTTTCGATAAAATTCCACATCCAGATGTAGTTGCCTGGGGCACAATGATTGCAGCATATGCTCAACATGGAGAAGTTCATCTGGCCCTTGAATGCTACAAGAAGATGTTACAAATGTGCATAATGCCAAATGAGGTGGTGTTCACAAGTGTCATTGTTGCATGCAGTCGCTCTGGATTAGTGGATGAGGGTACTTGGTACTTCCATTCTATGAGAGAATATCACAGGCTTGTACCAACAGCGACCCATTGTACAACCTTGGTTGATCTTCTTAGTCGTGGAGGATACCTCACACAGGCAGAAGCCTTACTCCGTGCTGCTGCACAGACTAACATTATGGGATGGAAAACCTTGCTTAATGCATGTAAGATGCTTGGCAATTTTGAGGTTGGAAGGCATTGTTTTAATGAGATAGTCATTCTAGATTCTTATTGTGGAGCTGGATATGTGCTCATGTCGAACATCTATGCCGAGGACTACGTTTGGAAAGATGATTTATTCTTGACACAGTTTTGCACATTTGGACAATAACTTGCAAACAAAAGTTCCTTCGGATTCAAATAGCACGAGATGGCATTTTGCAGTTAAATGATTCTTTGGCGTACGCATGCTTTAGATGTAACTGGAACCTGTTATGCTTATGTTCTATCACCTTTTACTTGTTGTTCCCTACTGTAGTCATGCACGCGAAAATATAATTCTGCTTGTAACTAAGGGCTGCCCTGTATTTCCATACCCATTGCACTTGGATTTACCAAGTGCCTGTATCCTGGATTTCCGGAGTCTGGAAATTTTATCCATTTGTATGGCAATTTTGAGGCTGGAAGACATCGCTTTGAAGCATTGTCATTTTATATCCGTCTTGCGCAGCTGGATATGGGCTTATGTCGAAGATCTACATGAGAATGATGTTTAAGAAGATGATGCATGCTGGACACAGTTTGAAGGTCAATCTGCAAATAAGAGGGACCAAAGAGCATAAAATATCTGAATAATAAATGCTTCTTAGGTGAAATCTGGGGCATGCTTTAGATGCAACTTGGACCTCTTATGCTTATGTTTTATCATCCTTTTTACCTTTTGGTGATCCTAGCGTACTCTGGCACATGCAACTTGGACCTTTGATGCTTATGTTTTATCCTCTTTCTTACCCTTTTGTGATCCTAACATTTCTGATGAATGTGAAAATACAAAAACTGAGAGCTTGTAGTTGACAGCAAGGGATCTTGGCTTCCATAACCAGCTTGAAAGTTGAGTGGCTGGGAAGTCATCATCAAAGGACTGCATTCAGTGTGACATTTGTTCTTTGGCCTCAATTTGGGACTGTAACAGAGCCATCTCTAGTCACGCGCAGAAGTTCGTGAAGGATCATCAACATCTTTTCTGGTTTCTCTTCTTTTTGGAAACTTGCATTCTGACGAGCTGGGTTTTTTGGACAGGTTAGTTCTCTGGATAACAATCCTGAACCTGATCATTTCCGTCTAAACGCTGCTTCTGAGTTCAAGGTGTGCAGTGAGAGACAATTCCTGGGCAGGCAAGAATGCATCTGCTGTCTTTGAATTATATCTAAGACATTGTTAGTCAAATCGCAAGCAAACAGTTCGAAACTAATACGATTGTTGCATTAAATTTTAGGGAAAATTTTAAAAATGCCCCTAATTTTTTGCAAAATTGCAAAAATACCCCTGTTTTTTAAGGGTATCTTTGGTAAAATGACCATAACTTTTCTCTGATAATCCAAATAGGAATATGTCCTTCAGATGAATTATAGATGAGAATGATATCTTTCTAAGGAAGCTAAAATCATCTGAATCAGAGTTCAGAATCGTAAGTTATGATTACGATTTTGTTGTGTCTCAGATTCCATATAACTTGTGATTCCAGACTCCGATTCAGGTGATTTTAGCTTTGATGAGAAGATAGATAGCATCCTTATCTATAATTTATCTGAAGGACACATTCCTATTTGGAACATCAAAAAAAAGTTATGACTATTTTATTAAAAATGGGGTATTTTTGCAATTTTGCAAAAAATTAGGGGCATTTTTAAAATTTGCCCTAAATTTTATCTTTTCAGATGTTAGAA
This sequence comes from Isoetes taiwanensis, assembly GCA_021234155.1. Classification (NCBI taxonomy): domain Eukaryota; kingdom Viridiplantae; phylum Streptophyta; class Lycopodiopsida; order Isoetales; family Isoetaceae; genus Isoetes; species Isoetes taiwanensis. Next base: position 10,082,059 of record JAJEKV010000007.1, on the reverse strand, counting down.
ATAAAACTGAATGTACACATGGCTAAGGGCATTCTCCATATATATGTGCCGGGATTTAGGCAGGTGGCATGGATGAGTGTTTGGTATACATGCTATGCTATGGGGAACTATGGAGAATTGACATGAAAAAGAATATCAATGGTCATGATAACAAATGATCAACACTCCCACATGAAGAAAAAGACAATGGCCATTTAAGTAATTAAATTCAATTGTCATGAAAGAAAACGCAAAACAATGGCCCAAATAGGCTTGTGAAAAGTGGAGTGGAGGATTTGCTCATCATTGAAGTATTTGTACAAAATCAATCTCGGATTATATCTAGAAGCTATCAAGTAGAGATGCATCTTTTAGCACTCATTGGGAAATTATGATCAACCAAGAATATGTCCTATGAAGCAAGGGTCTAGGTATACAACAAGGTCAAGAGCACAAGGGATTTAACAAAATAGAACAAAACAAAATAGGATGTTACTCGTGATGGAAAAATAGCAATATTTAGAAGCCAACTAGTACATGTGTGCTTGGCGTTGCCGCCCATAACTTCGGACTTGGCACTCCCCTTTGCTTGATCAAGGTACTGGGTCGGCTCCATCTTGAATGGAGGGGACTACATGTATCGGGTTCATGCTTAGGGCTTAGGGTTTTTGCGGCAGAATTTTGATCGGTCATATCTCTCACATCCGGTGTCGGATTTTTATGTGCTTGGGCTTGTTGGAAAGCTGGTTCAGAGATCTTTCCAACGGTGTATGGTACCTGCATGCTTGGCTTTGTTTCGGTGTTTAAATTGGCACTTTTCCGGGCTATGTGCTAGGGTTTACGGCAACCGTGACACTTCGGCCAACGGATCAGTATCTCTCACATCCGGTGTCTGATTTTCATGTGCTTGGGCTTGTTGGAAAGCTGGTTCAGAGAGCTTTCCAACGGTTTATGATACCTACATGCTTGTCTTTGTTTCATTGCTCAAATCTGCACTTTTTCGGGCTGTGTGCTAGGGTTTTGGTGGCGGCCCGGACACACTAGATATCCGAGAGTCTATTAGCCACTTTCCTTTTGCCCCTTTCAGCCCCTTTGCTCCCAACCCTAATTTGGGCAGTCATAGCATACAAATTAATGTTGAGCTAGGCTCCAACATCTACGACATTGCCATAGCCCAACCAATCGCCTCTTGGCCTTGCCTAGCCCTCGCGGCCGCCTAGCCCTCGGACACTGATAAGCCCCCCGCCATAACCTACCTAAACCTGTTTGACCTGCCATGGCCCAAGTCATACCCCAAGCCATGGCCACAAACACACCAATCCCCGTGTGTGGACCCACACTTGGTTGGTGAGCTACCTCGCACCACGACAACCCATCCCGGAAGGCCCAAACACACCAACCACCGGTTGACCCCCACGCAGCCAAGCCCTCAGGGAAGACCATGAAGCGGGGCCACCAAGGAAGAGGCCTCGGCGAGGGAGAGACGCCTTCCATGCAGGGAGGCCGAGCCAAGGCCCCGGGCCGACCGACAGCGGGCCACCGCGAAAAGTAATCCGCCAGCTTGAACCTTGGAGCCGCATCCAGCGAGGGTTGAGGCCAACAAGGCACGCTTCTGCGTGCCTCCCCGACAGAGGTGGAGAACATAACATCTCGATGTTGCGCAGTGTATTAGTGCGTAAAAATGACGAATCACGTAATTGAGGATCGGGACGACAAAGTGCATGAAGGAAAGCATCCGCTGCACTGCAATTTGAAAGACAAAGAATATACCCGGCAGGAGCTTGCGTGATATGAGGGGCGTGTAGACACCGTTGGTTATTGGCTATGGAAGCCGGACGCAGGACGTGAACCGGGGTAGAGCAGAGATACACCGCAACCCCGCCGGATCCGTGTCGAGGTTGAGGAGGCTAAGGCCACGGCAGGAGCACAGTAAAGCCCTCCTCATGTCGAGGTTGAGGAGGCCGCCAGGTGGAGACAAGGGAGTCCAGTCGCTTTGAAGCTAGCCAAAGTAACCGAAGCCGGAGTAAGGATTTAGCACGGTGATCGGAGCTACAGGGAGCTTGAGGCGCTGTGCCTAGCAAGGCAAGGGCCTCTATGCCGAGGCACATGAGCAACTCGCCATTGCACGCCGGAGATGGCAAGACATGACAACGCCCCGCAAGAGCCGAGCTCCGCATCAGGAGAACGAAACCACAAAAAAGAACACACCAACCCCGCGAACCCACCAACCTACAGTATTCAACCCGGGAACACCCGCTGCTTTCATGGACACATCGGTCGCGCCGGGCCGCCACCACCCAGGCCAGGTCCGCCTTATGCCTCACCCACCTCAACCAACACACAGTGCGGCCCCGTAACTCCTGTGAACAGAGATCACGGAGCCGCAATGTGGTAGTGCGAGGCCCGACGGAGGAGTCGGAGAACATCTCACTTCCCCTCACTCGCATTACGGATCTTGGATCCGATGATGTTCCCAAACACTGTGACCATTGTAAAGGCGTAGTCGTCATGGAATTGGCCCACGGACGCCCCGGGTGGTCATCTTCACAGTTGAGAGCGTGCGAGGCGGGTGGCCATCCCGTCATGGCCGGAAGTTGAAGGGGCGGCTCAGACATTGATCGGGACTTGACCCCACAACAAGAGACCCGGCGTGAGCTGCCAAAGTCGTGGACTGCCGCGCAGACATGGAGGGGGCAGCTGGCTGTGCGGGAAGGATCGCGGGAATTCAGCAACCAAACGGGGATGCGGGCACTCCGCCCCTCGAGTCCCCTCCGAGGGGGCCCCCTGGCCTGAGGCATCCACATCTTCCGGCTCCCACCACCACCACTACCACTGGACTGAGAAGTGGCAATGCACGCCACTAAATAGGGATCGTGCCTCACGTGGTATCCCAGGAATTGCCGTGGCTTCCCATGGCGTAGGGGGACAGATCTCAATTCCGCCGCCATGGACATGGACCTTATCTTCCTCATGGAAACATGGGAACATCTTTGTCCACAGGCTACGATTTGCCGGGATACCGGCCATTCCGTCTTTAATGAGTGCACCGGAAACGAGGACACGGAGGAATTGCGTGTTACTACCCGAATTGACCTTGGCCCAATCGGTCTCCCCATGCAAAAGCGGACATGCACAATGATACATTGTAGGTACGAAAGTGTAGAATGGCTTGCTACTTCCCACATCTTTGAGAGCAACTTTTACCACACGCTTTCCGGATGTGGATGTGGCGGGAGCCCCTATGTCGATCTATATGATGACATACAACAGTCATTTACAATTAGGCAAGGTCATGTTGCTTGAGATTTCAATGCCGCGCCGCGAGGCGGCGTATCCCAAAATTCGCACCTCTAGGCGAGGATGTGTTGCAAATGGACCCCGCAGAGATAGTTTGGCCAAGGGCGTCGATGACGCCGGGTGACCGCGGATGGCCGACATACCGCCGTTGTTTGAAGCGATATCTTTGACCTGGTCATTTGTAATGGCTAGCACGGTGGCAGCCCCCTCTAGCCGCTTCACTTGTAGACGTGAGAACCGTGGGGCGCACCGGTGTGGATTACGTGTTAGCGCAGCGAGCAATGCCTACACTTGATCACTTTCGCTTCATTGCTCGGGACAAAGGCCGGACGAGGAAGTAGACTCTCACCATCACCCCTGTTCTTGCGCATAGATTGGCGTGCCAACCGAGCACCCATTGCCCCGGACACCCCATGTACCACGGTTGCGTCTCGACTATGATCATCGCGGCAGCCTATCACGAGGATGCTTGAGCATGAGTCTGCGGAGTGTTACATCAACGGCCCGAGCTCGCCCGGTGAACCAGGCTCCTTCCGAGGGGTAGGGGCCAGATGCTTTGGGAGAGGCCGCTCGACGATCCACGGGGGCTGCAACCACCTTCCCCGCAATCACCGGTTCGATGGCGAATGTCGGAGTCAAAACGATGGTCTCCGCCAAGTGCCGGACCCCACCATTCGCCGCTAGCAACCGTCAATACCGCCCTTCCTCAAGACCAAGAAAGCCGTGTACCTTTGCGAGCACCAAGAATGATGTTTGGTCTACTAGACCGCCACCCTAGGGCCTTATGGAGAAAGGTCTTGAGTAAGCCCTCGCATTACCACGGTGAAATGTTACCCCGAACAATGGGTGAGATACTTGCAAAGCGGCCGGTATGACCCAATGGGAAGCCGAGGCAGCACCTCATCCGCAGGTGCCTAGGCCTATCGTCATTCTTGAAGGGGATGTCATAATGGGCCCATAACGCCTAAGCTAATCGGGAAGGCAAAGATATTTGGATGGTATGCGTGCAGCTTCTTAAGTGGGCGGGCCCCAATGGTGTCGGTTCTCACAACACTCTTCAACAGTGGGCATTGCAAGAAGGCTTCCCCCGACCGGACTACCGGTGAGTTGTGCCCATATACAAAGCGGGGGACCCCTACAGCCCGACCAACTATCGCACCATTATGGTCGGGCTTCTGTCTTTGTCAAGTTGCTTGCCTGATTCTTGAGCAACGAGTGACACTTTGGGCGCAGGATGGAGAAGTCTGGGGCTCTCACGCAGTGTGCGGAGTTTAAAAGCCCGGCATTCTACTATTGACCATATATTCACTCTGCGAACACTCATAGAGGATAGTCGGAATCAACGCTTAAACTCTTTGTTTCTTTGTGAATTTCGCAAAGGCTTTGAATCTGATTCCTCGGGATAAGTTGTGGAACGATTGAGACAATTTGGGACCCCGTTGACTTGCGAGAATGCTATATACGCACTATACGAGGCTTGCTCGGTCGTCTCACACTCGTCGGGGGAGCACGTTGTTAGTAGCATTAGGGTGCACTGGGGGCTGCCCTCTATCCCCGACACTCTTCGGCTTGTACATTGACCAGCTAGAAGAATGGCTAGTCGAGCACGGGGGAGGGGGAAGGCGCCAGTTGATGCACCACATAATCCGCAACTCATATATCTCGATGATGTTGACCTGCTCGCATATACCCCCTTGAGGACATGCAACGCCACCGGATGCTTTGGACACTTTCATGCCAATTCACCGCATGAGAGTTAACTTGGCCAAGACGAGGGTGCCGCCGGGTCCCATCATCCCGCACCTCGCCTTCCCTCATTCACTTACCAGTAAGGGTAGTGGAGGTGGCTCGGTCTTATAAGTATTTGGGCATTGAGTTTTCTACTACCACACACCGGGATGCATCCATCGTTACGGGTCACCGCAGTCGGAAAGCCCCTCAGATGCAATGCAAAACAACAAATCCACAAGGTAGAGTCAGATGCATGGGGTCACCAGCACACTTGTTCAGGGCCTTGGTTGAACCAGGTCCTCCTCTATGGGGCGTATGTGGGGCCGGTGATATCCCTCACCACTTGGAACGATTTAGAGCAGTACGAAAGGCCTTCTTGGCCCTTGCACCGGGAGTGAAATCCACGGTCCCATATCGGATCTTGCTCCGTGAGACATGCTTCCTTCCATTAAAGAGGGTCTACCGAACGCCACATTATTTACTTCCGGAAAGGTGGTGGCTATGGATGAAGCCCGGCTGCCCAACCTTGCTTTGGCAAAGGCGATGGGCCCGCCGCGACTCAAAGCCCTCTTTGGAAAGACAAGCAAGCCCGGTGGTTCTCGCGATGGAATGTGCAGCAATACGTGATGTGGACCGTGCATACACCGGCCGAACGCTACCGCCTTTGAAGCAAGATTTCGGATGCTTGCTTCATGGCCAAGCTTTGGGATGCAGAGGCCCGGCCTGTCACATGTCAAGGTGGCAAATTATCGACAAAGAAGGTTAATCCCATACTCACGAGGGGCCCACACCACTACTCCGCACCCATCTACCCATGAAAAAGCGCCAGGGGATTGCTTCCATTCATGCAGTGCACACCACCCGCGATTGAGACATGGAGATGGATTCGGGAGCCGCGTGAGGACAGAGTCCGCCGGCCGCCGCCAACGTGCGCCATTGAGGATGAAAGTCACGCCTCCGGGCCTGTCCGTGCGAGCATATCCGGGCTTGGTATGCTCGGTTAGTTGTGCCCCATCAGGCCCCCGTGCATGAGCTAATGAGCACGGCCTCCGTAGGCTTGTTGGGATCGTACCCTCAGGTAATGGATACGCGACCGAAAGTTATGCCCCCCTGTCCGACATTAACCTCAGATGTACTTGTGATTATGTATATAACTGTGCAGTATGTCAACATCCTTATTGCTACTAAGGTTTTTCCCCCGAAAACCCTTCGGGGTGGGGCTTTTTTAATCCTGGTAGTAATATGCCTGCTGCTCTCTCTTTGTACTTGGGTATAGGCCGGTTGGTCTCCGTGGACGATAAAATCATATTCTATTCTATTCTATTCTATTATTAATCCAAGACGATGCACATAAGTCGGGGCTTATGTTAATCAAAGACAATTAAAATAAGAGATTGGGTGTTCAAACATTCTAGTACATGCGTGCATACCGTTGCCGCATGTAAGTAGGGACTTTTATTCATATGGGCCTTCAATCAATGTAGAAATTGTCCCAATAAAGAATATGCTTTTGTTTCAGCTTAAGGAAATCAAGTTGACGTGTCCATGAAGTTTTTCTTCTAGGCATCACAACAATTTATCGCAAGAATCTCTAGAAGCACTGAGGTAAATCTCACATATTATGTTGACATGTACAGAATATCCCTTGTGTTGTGCCTCTAAAGTGGTCAAGGTAAACATGTAGGTTTGCAAACGTACGGTGGTGTACTTATCTATACAACTCTTTGATGTCTAATCATCTAAGACTGCTACTTTTGATGATTTCTCTAATATTGTGTACAAAAGTTGGCATACAACTAACTTGGCCAAATTCTTATAGGGAGAGGATGCACTTGATGTCTACTCTAAAGATGGTCACTTAAGCTACTATATTGTGATGCCTAGTTGATTGAACAATAAGGAAGGTGGCAAGCACAAAATCTTGCTGAAAAGGTTGGTTTTTCATGATCAATTTTACAGTTGGTAGATAAGATACATTTTATTATTTTCAAAATTACATTCTTATCAATGAAATCTTCCCAAAACCGCACCATAGCTTTGCCATAATTAAGAATCCTTTGGAAAGAGACCGAGGCGTCTGGCCAAACATCATTTATGTATTCTATAATAATGAAGGATTCACAGATAGGCGTATCATTGTGAATAAGGACAGGAACCTTTCCGTGGACAAAATTAGAAGCAAGAAGAAGCTCTCTCTTGTACCAATACAACATAATGTCAGACTTCTTCTTGTACCAAGCCTTCTACTCATAATAGCCAATAGCAACATCATTTGTGGACGGAATACAATATAATGTCAGACCTCTTCTTGTAATAAGTCTTCTGCTCATGAAAAACAAAGATACAGAAGAGTCTACTCATAATAACCAAGAGCAACATAATGATAACTAGGAGCTCTATCAGTTCTGTCAAGACAATAGGCAATAGCAACGTGTATAAAAGATGGATTACACCATAGACAATACCAACATGGAAGAAAAATACAACAACGAAGTCTTCTTAACTCTGCCACAAAATGCTGCAGATGCTCATATGAAATTCTGGGACAAAGGAGGATAATGACTGTAACAAATGCCAATTCTTGATACGAATAAACCCTTGAATGCAGTTGGCATTGTTGAACTCTGGAAATATGTACAATTCTGAGCGAGATTCCATGCGACTTTAGCAGTGTAAAATTTTAGAATGGCTGCTAAAAACCACTTGGTATAACTGTTAACACAGAAAACTCTAATGACGGACTGCCAAATTCGACTGTGTTGGTCAAAGTAAATACAGGTCCGGAAATTTGAAGATTTGAGCCTTCCACCAGCATACACTTATAAAAGAAAATAAATGAAATGAGAGGAAAGGTGAGGTTTTTACCAGAACGGAATGATCTCCTTAGGCGAGGATGAAAGCAGAAAGCACATGCTCAACAAAATAAGGAGTTATTTCATGGCCTCTTCCATCTCCATTTTCGCCCTATTATCCAATTTCACTGGCCCTGGATCTGAAAAAAATAAGATCTAATGGTGGAAGCTAATCCCACATCACTTTTTGCTGAGGTTGAAGCACAATGTGGATAGGCTAGAATTTGAGGATCATGTTTTTCATAGTTATGATAATAGCTTGATTTGGGAAGTACAAAATTAAGATATGAACCATTGAATATAGATAAACAAAGATTTATCCCCTTTGTTTTTTTGGGTTTGGGAGAGAATAGAATAGAATAGAATAGAATATGATTTTATCGTCCACGGAGAGAGCACATCTAGATATTTTTTTTTTTCCTTTTAGAGAACATTAGGGTTGCAAGAATGTGACAGTCTTCAATATGTAAAACCATTTAAAACACTTTGCAGTATATTATATTTAAACCACGAATACAATGCTTTGTGTGGACTGCTATAGCCTATATTCTAGCTTTTTGCTTTGTACAATTCTTCGTGTGAACTGCAGGGGCATGGCCATATCTGTACTTTGGTTGCGTCGCCATACTTTCCCCTGCTTTTGGGATCAGACAAAACATCACTAGCTGAAGGAAACCGAAGGAAAGCTTTCGTGTATAAGCTGTTGTATCACAAACACGTTTAATAAGAGCATCAAGCATTGTTTTGAATCTGGATCCCTAGATGCCTTTACAATCAACTTTCCCAACACTGTGATACTTAAGTGCATTTCTGAACTTGTATGACTCACCTCCAAAAAGAGTCATCAACATGCTGAGATTAGTAACCATAAGTTTTGGAAGACAGTCAGTGAGCTCAGATAGGAAACATCATACATTATCTGCAGAGGAAGCAACATGCACATAATCCTTTGGATTCGTGCTGCCAATCTCTATTAGAACTGCAACAGCCAACTTATTGTCATGATAGTTGTTGTTGCCAAATGCTATAATGTCTGCTACATGAACTGGCAAATGTTCGTACTTGTGCAACAAACCAACAAGTGATAGCACTAGTTGTTCCAGGTAATTATATTTCATTGCACATGTAGCAATGTATCTACATAAAGCCTCCTTTGTTTCTTTCTCCTTTAGATGGGCTTGGATCTCCAACAATCTTAACTCAAACCAGCAAAACAATCAGATGGCCCAGGCATAAGTTAAATCAATCTGCCAACTGATTTATAACAATGGAAAGAACTATTACTTTGCAAAAAAATCAAGGAGGCCTTCTTCAAGCAATGACATTCATACAATTGCTGTAAATCAGACTCCAGGGTTGTCTCCATTAGGATTATAATTTTGGTTCTGAGCGTTTCTCAGTTCCAGAATGGTGGCAGATGCTTCTTACCCTAATATCAAGAATGGCTAATAAGAAATGAATTGTAAGAAATTGACAGGCAAGGCCTCACCTTCTGAGATGCAGCAGGAGCTTTCTCCCTGTTTGACTTCGCAGCCACAAGGATGCATGAAAGAAAATACGAATATATGTCCAATGCATTTCGATGAGCATAGACTTGTTGTTGTGTAAAAGCGGCCTCATCCGTGACTTCTGCGGTAACAGATCTTCCTACAGATGCTATGCTTGGAATTCAGAAAAGTTTGAGCACAAACTTTCAATAAGATTGCGCTATATTGGAGGAAGCAACGAAGTAAAACCTCTGTAACAGTTCCCAATTGCAGTCGCCTCTGCAACAAAAGTTCGTGCAACAAAAGCTCCTCTCATTTAAGTTATTCCAAAAAAAAAGAGAGGAAGAAACGGGGGATTAAACCCAAGACTCGACAAGACTTCCAGTACAAAATCGTGGCGAAGTCCATATTCTTGGATCGAAAGCAAAAGAATTGAAGGAAGAGATAGAAATTGTAAGACGCGAACTGAACTCAGTGCTAGAACAAGAAAAAAGGAAAACGGGGTAGGAATTAAAAATGGGCCAGAAGCGTAGAGCTTCTGGCTATGGCAGAGCAGGGATTGCAGGCGAGAGATTATATAGCCAGAATAGGGTTTCGGCTATAGCCATAGCCAGCGTACATTGCAAAGAAGGGAAACTAAAGTGGAAGGAAGGGGAGGCTTTTTCACCAGAGAGATCGATCTCTGTGAATTTTTCCCAGCCCACAAATAGGTCGTGACCTTTTCCATCTCCGTGGCTGTTTTTCTTGGACTTTCTAATTTTCCCGACCGTCGATATGCAAAAACAAAGATCTAATGGTGCAACATAATGCCACATCAGTTTTTGATGACATGGAAATTACACGTGGGTAGGCTAGAATTTGAGGAAAGGCTGTAGGCCCGGTAGGGCTGGTGTGCTAAAAAAAAACTAGTACAAATAGTTCAAGATAAAACATCCTAGTTTATGAAAGTTCTGATGCTTCCACAGACTTAACAAGATCAATGGTAAATGGTCTATGACCCCATCAAGCTTGGAGGTAGTCTCCAATCTCTGATGGTTCCATCATAAAAAATTCGGAGAAGGATGTTGCGTTAATACCAAATTCAGCTTGTAATTCTAAGAAGTTTGGGAAATCTAAGAAAGCATGTTGCCCATCTTCTAACTACCCTCCAGCAACAAGGTTATATTCTCTGCCACCGAGGGGTACCATCCCGACTCCCCATCTCAATCTCCAACCTATGAGAACTTAACCTCGCTTGAGCGATAAGGTGCCGTTTTTTTTTTTTTCCAATATTTGTGTTCAAGCATTCTTGCTCAACATATATTAGCATGGAATTTACTTTTTGTCGATAAAAGTCCATCCTTACCCCGCATTCTGACCACAAATTTCTAATCACTTTCTTTATAACAAAGTCTCTCATGCCTACCTGTGTGTCTGACAAATTATCCATGTCAATCCCCCAATGCTCTGCCCAGAGTACAAGCTGCTTATACCAACCTGTGCATGTCTGCATTGAAGATTCTAATAAAGAAAGGTGTGGGAGTCTTCTAAGGGTATCAATCCTGTCTCAGCAAGCAACATAGCAAATCACGTTTGTTGCTTAACCCCCAATTCTTCAAGGATAAATCTTTTCTGGACCCTTTCATCTCTTCCCACATACCCCATTCCAAACGCGTACAGTTTTCCATATGCTCATGATACTATAAAGCACTCTCATACCTCCTGCAACCCTTTTTTGCACCCCTAGATTCTACTTATAATTTTTCGTAAAATCCATCTAAAGATATTTACATTGTCTTAACTGCTCTAGAGCTTCTCCCTCTAACATCACAGTCACAGATTTCCCTGTCCTGATCGCCATCACCGTTGTTTTCATTTTATTTACCACCATACCCGAAGATTCACAGAACTCTTCCAGCACCTTTTTGTAAACCCTCTTTCGATCTAGACATTAGTACCACGTCATCCACATATAACAATACTTTCAGGACATGACCACAAGGTCTACACCATCCCCTACTCCTTCTCTAACTAACCAATTTTCTAACATCGATGTATAAACCAAATAAAGTTGGCGAGAGCGAACAACCCTGCTTAACGCTTATATTGTATTCAGCCTTTTCTGGCCCATTCAGTGGAAAAGAAAATTCATTAGTACAAGCATGCCACTTCCTGTCTCAGCTCAATTGGGACATTTAATTGCGGCCAATCTATCTCCTAATTTGCTCGGGACTCGGTCAAATGCCTTAGCAAAATTGAGAAGCAACAGAATAGCGCATTACCAGCTCTTTTAGATCCTTCCACTACTATTCTTAAGGTCACTAGATGATCTGTGGTTGAATGATCAGGGCGAAAACCTGCCTGTCCTCTGGCTTTGGCATTAAAATCGTCGTAGGCAACAAGAACATATACATGTGTGTTACATTTAGATGTCACGTACTTCTACGCACTGAATCTCGCCCTAAATCCGAATTTAATTGTCCGAGCCAACCTTAAGAAATTTAGATCCGGGGCAAGAGTCCCTATGATCACGGCACCCTACATCATGCATGGCAATGGGGTTCTTTGTACCTGAAAGCAACATAATTCCACATATTGTTTCATATCAAACCATATATAAGTCATTCACTTTGATTCTATTCTTCAATATTCCATGATGCTCCATTGCATGCGTGCCAATTGTCAAAAAAAATTTTCAGGGAACATTTTCCTAATTTTGCATTCTTGCATTTATTGAGGAGGAGCCACAGCCATGTGACTCCCCTTCCTCAATCAATCCCCTTCTTGCATTTATTGAGGAGGAGAAGCTCCGTTTACAGAAACAGAGCAAACAGGAGGCCGCTTGCTTAGCTTGGTGGCAATCCCTTTCTTGCTCTTGCTTTCTCGGCCTCGCTATGGCAAATCCGTCTTCCTACCCTCTAGCTCTCCTGGCTTTTTGCTTCGATGGCCCATTCTCAACTTGTTACGGTAATTCTTATCGCCCTCAAGAATCGTTACGGCTCCTTGGTTTGTGAAGCTCGGCTATGGCGGATGGAGCCAAGCTCACGAGCACTCGAAAAGCTCCATTTACGCCTGTTTTTTGCTTCCCGTCAAGACCAAAATCCAAGGCTTTCCGATGTTTTGGGGTTTCTTCATCTTCCGTGTTTGAACCAAAGTTGATCCCCTTTCTGTGCTATTATTAGGGGAATCGGGGAGATTATCCCCTTTCTGGCTTGTTATTATGTCGAATATTCTAACACCAAAACCAGGGGGCTCTTTTGTCGCCATCGTGTTTTGCCATGCAAGGAATTGGAATTCTAGTCACGCAACCATCTCGATTATTGTTTCTCTGACTTTTTTAAGAACGAATTTCCAAGACCAACTTTTGCCGAAAATCCGCCATTACATCCCCACCCCAGACTTTATGTGGAGAATTATTTTCATGGTTGGGGCGAATGAGGATGCAAAACAGCCGGATACACTTTGCTCGTTGAAGGCAATATACAAAAGCCACCGCAGACATGGCCGGGTCATGACCGTAGTTCTGCAGCCGAAAAAACCTCCCTCGACAAAGAGGTCAAAAAGAACAATATGGGTTATTTAGCCGGGAATTTGCAAGGAAACATGGAATTCAGCTCATGGGCACTGCATCGACTTGGTTCTTTTCTGATATTGCATTTTACAACCAAAATTTGTTCCGAAAAGATGTCCCGACCGCTATAGGTCGGTTTCCACCGTAATAGCCATGAGTGCTTTAACGGAGTCATAGAGTAGCCATCGCAAAGGTTTCGGGCTTTGATTGCCTTCTCGTACGATCAGTTACTTTTTTCACAATTGCATTGGTAGACGAATCGGAAGAAAACCCATCCACCGCCGGATTTTTCTTCATGATCGCTTCATGCCGGCAGAGGTACTAAATGCAACCAAGGTTGGTGCGGCGGGCATTATACAACATTTCTAGTCTTATATGCCTTCACTTTCTTCTTCGCTAATTTTGGGCCCAATGCTACCACTTTCATCATTCCCAGACTTCGGATCAACATGCCATGGTATTTCGCAGCCTTCCTGCTAGGGCTGGAGCTATAGTTGAGCCTTTGATTTCTATATCTTTTAAAAGCGACCATAAAGATACCGATCCAAAGTTATCCGACCGAATTGGTTACCGTAAATCGTGTTTATTCTTGCCGCCACAAATGCCGAAATCATGTCGAAAACCCCTAGCTTTGCAAACCGGTGAACATTATCACTATATTTTTTAAGGGGATTATTAAATTTTATTGCTTAGGTCTTAATGTCACTAATAAACAATAGAGGTGGTATATTTTGAGTCTTAAACATATATGTGCTCTATCAAAATAACCCTCCCATGTTTTGCAAGTAGCAATATAATGGAAAATAAGTAGTTGAAACACTTGACCACATTGTATAGGGGGAAAGATTTTTGCTTGCATTGGCGGAAAGCATGCTTGATGTACCTTGACCAATGCAAGCAAAAGGTCTTTGGCATAACGTGAAGGTGTGTTAGATGCAATCCAAAGCGGGTAGACACATCAGAATTGCAAGTAAAACAGTAGAATCGGGGGGTAGAAACTGCAGAATCGCAGGTAAAAACTTCGATCTGTTGAGTAAAAACAGAGAGCCAAGTTTTGCGCCCGTTCAAAAATTTTAGGCAACATTCTTTAAAAGAAACATTGCCACGTGGCACGTCGTGGTTGGCTCCGTGGCTTGGATTGCATCTAACCTGCCTTTACGATATGGTAAAGCTCTCCAATGCATACCTATATCGTTTGGTTAAAAGATAAAAAATGATATAGAGGTTGAATGTTCAATGTCAATCCCATATTCACGTCAATAAAGCTGCAAATATGCACACGTAGGTAAGTATCTTATATGGTAATTCTAAACCTTAATGGGGTTCAAATTCCATTGGCTACACAAATACAACCTGCACACATTATGAGTGGGCCAAGGTTGAGTGGACCAAAAACTTGGCGGGGCTTTCAGATCCCATTGGCAACACAAGTTACAATCTACACGAATTACGAGAGTGTAGCTAATGCATAGTATTCATATTGCCATGGGCCTATCATTCACAGGTACAATATTAAGCTATGCCACGGACTGCCCACCGAAGGTGGGCAAATTCCTATGGAATTATACCATGTTGCATTTGCACTACCAGGAATTATATCAAACCCTAATTTAGACGGTTGAGATCATCTGAATGCATCCAAATGTCGAGATTTATAAAGACGACTTCCCACCACCATGATTGATCATGCTTTGACCTCTTAAGGGAAAGGGAAAAGGAAAAGGAAAAGGAA